>OMLM01000389.1:49527-87262 GCA_900302695.1 Helostoma temminkii
CAAACATGTTAGGCCACACCACATAGAGCTATTGTGAGTTCCAAAAGCTAAAACACACTTAGTTATAGTAGGCACTCTGGCATACACTGTTATATGATTTTTTTCTTTTGGTTTGGCCCATGTGGGTCACCACAGTGGATCATGGTCCATACATTTATTTGGCCCCTTTTTTTTATGCTTGATGCCCTTTCTGATACACCCTCCCCAGTTTTCACCAGGTTTAGGGACTGGCAACCCCAGTGGTTTTTGCCTTGATACTTAGGCCTATGATCAGGAGAATTTGGGTCGTGAACTTCACACCCAAGACCAGTCTACAATCTAAGCCACAGCCACCCCATACACTATTGGTTATAGGTCTAATGTTGGATAATAGTGGGCTTCTTCAGCTTCAGCAAGTCTAAATGATGTCTCCACACATTTACAAAGCATAACAGGGCCTTTTATCACACTCATACAAGTTTACAATACATCCTTATATTTTCATTCTGATTTCTCTTTGCTGTACATGCAACATGTTTTACATGTGTGCTTGTACTGGAAGATTTCATAATGTTTCTTCCATTTTCCTTCCTGTTCAAGGATATTATGGAGCTGAGAGCAGATACACCTTGTTGTGTGTTCTAAAGCTCCTGAGGCAATTTTGTGATACTGAGACAGAAAAATTATCCAAAGTAGCACACACACGATGATTGGGGGCAAGATTAGACATTAAGTCAAAATTAAGACAATATTAAATTAAGTCAAAATAAAAACTACATTTCAAGAAAAAAACTCTTGACTATAAAAGGAGGACTGTGAGAAAGACGTTGTGTATGTGTCTCACGAACAGAAAGTCATACTGTAAATAAGGTGATCCAGGTGTTATGTGTGAATGAATGAGCGATGGTGATGATGTATGACCTCTCCCTGTGTTTCTATGTATCCAAGACAAAGTTGTGTGAGCTTTGTGCTTGCTGATCATCTTGTTCCCAAGTCCTGTTGCTTCACATCTGCTTCTCAGTTTCATGTCAAGTGACACAGGAATGTATAACAACTTTGTGTGCTGAGAATAGACCAGGAGTCAGGAGGGAGTGGGGCAGTATGTGAAGCATGTGTGTGTGTGTGAGAAAGAAGAATGATTGGTGTCAACAGGTGATCATTGTCTGTATGTGATGTGCACAATGTAGAATTTTCAGCCACAGAATATATCTGATAATGATGTGACACTAATGAAATGATTTTTAAAAAAGCTAAACAAACAAAAAAAAATGCTTCCCCTGTTTAAGCAAAAATATGATTTGCAACTTAAATATTTTATTACAACTTGATCATTGTTCCACTGTTTTGTGGATGTATGCAGCTGAGGCTGTGTGTTTCTAGGCTATTAAATGCTGTGGATTTAGATTTTAAGCTCACGGCAGAATGTTTGTAGCAAAATATTCTGGCTTCTGTTAATCAGCTGTTATGAAAGTATTAAGTTTGACTAACAATATTGTGACAAAAGTCATCTTAAATGCTCCGAGTATATCAGTGCGTGTACAAGTGTTTACCAAAGAAGATTAAGAAAGTTTGTTCCAGTGGGGCTCCCATAGCCCCCTAACCACCCACCCCAGCACTACAAGCTGCTTCTCTGCTCGCCTTGCCCTTTTACAGACATTATGCTAAACAGCAAGGCACATCACTGAACATTAGAGATCTATGGGTAACAGGCTGTCTGTGTACATTTCAGGCTGAAGCATCCAGAAAAACCTTTAGGGCTGATGATAACATGCATCTTGCATGGCTGGATTACATTTTGATGGAGTGACAGCAGCAAGATCAGGGCCCGCATTTATCCAGCATCTCAGAATCCGTCCTGATAGGAAAGGATGTAATGTCACTGTTTAATGACACTCACAGCCAGAAAGTACAAGCTATAATGACGTGTTATAGTTTAGTGGCAGTAGATCTTTGTAGTTTCAGACAGAAATGCTAAAATCAAGCAAAGTCTTTATATGAAAAAAATTAAACTTTAGTTACGCCCAATATTAATTATATTTCTGTAGAATGGTAAGTTGATTTTAAAGCCACTAGACTGTGTAAATTATCCTCATGCAATCATATTTTCCCTGTATTTAGAAACATGACTAAAAATATAAGTTTTAGTCTGCTCTCATGCTGATGTGTGTGTGGGTCCATGGTAACTGTCCACTAAAAGATCACAGAGTTCCAATCCACAGCCTGTTGGTAATGCTGTGATCACATCAGAGATTTTTATGATTATTTTAATAACAATGCGGTTGTTTAGCGATGTGGAGAAAGAGCATCCCAGGATTATCTGTTGTGCCATGAGAGTGATCAAAGTTGGTCCCCATCTTCTCCTTGCTCCACATGTGGCAGTGTCCTCTGGAAGGCACCAAAACCCAATTTGCTCCCTGTGGGACAGGCCGGTGCCTTGTATGGCAGCTGGTGTGCGAGTGTGAATGAGAAGCTGCATCTTGTATCTTCCCCATCCAAAAAAACGTGAAGTTGTAAAAATTGTGGTTTCTGCAGCTAGGATTTGTTCTTTGTGTTGATGCAGCAGCTGCATCCCAAATGCGAGGCCATTATGTGTTAGAGCTAGAAACATCTTTGCTGCAACAGCCTTCGCACACATCTTACTGTGTTAACACCATTTCTTAACCAGTCAGGAGCTCTCTTACATTTCGCTAAAGACAGAAGTGAATTCCTCAGATAAAAATATTTACAAATTTCTCCAACTCCTACAAGTAGGACCAAAACTCACTCTGCTATTTTGCCACTTAGGAGTGATTTACAATCTGAGACGCTTAGTGCGGGCCCAGATCAGAGGTCATAGCCAGGGGGCCAAATAGATTTTGGCGGTGGCCTGTGCGGCCCCTGGCCACCCTTCACGCGTTGTCCATGCGTTAAAAAGACTGACTAAATGCACACAAATAAAACAGTGGTTACAATGTAATCCAGACAGATCATATTAAGATACAGAGTGCATGTTAGCACCAGCTGGAAGGGCAGAGCATCTAAAGAGGGTTATATAAATATTTACCAGTGTGAAAGTGGTGCCTTGCATTCAGATCATGATGAAGTGTCGCGTGTCTGATAAAAGTGGAGAGTGCTGGACAGACAGGTAGCTGGTGGAACATTTACTACTGGTAATGTTTTTGGAAAGTGGAACTTTTTATCTGCTATCAACCTGTGTGCCACAAGCAAGTTGTCACTTGACTTCTTCTTCAGCACCAGCACTACAAATCAGAGATGATGCTCCCAGCTGTTAAAGTCAGTGAGAGTTTTCAGCAATGCCTACGGGTGATCCTTAGAGGCTCTGTCTGCCAGACAGGTGCTCGTTTTGCACACTGGATTGCTGAGAAAGTCTAACGCGGGGAGACAGAGTTGGCATTTTGATCAGCTCACACGTTTGTTTATATGCGCAGACTCTCAGGTTTAGGGTTAATTCTTTGCTTCTTTGTTTTTTTCATTCTTATCATCTGGGAAAGCCTTACAACTGAAACCACACATCTGCTTGTGTTATCAACACATATCTTCTGGGGAGAGAGTTTGTGTGAAAACCAGGTTCTCTCTATGAGAGCTGTAGAGAAGCTTCAAAAAAAAGCTATGGTCTCAAAGATTTGCAGAGAACACCCCTGTTAAAACAAGGAGCTGCTGTGTTCACAGCACGCCAGTCTCGTGTTATAGCTCCACTCCAAAATAGACTGTGTGAAGTCACACAGCTTGTGCGATTGAGGATGTGTGAACCTTGGCTCTGCACTGACAGAAGACTGGTGTGACAAGAAAAAGCTGCAAAGACTGGAGCTGCTAGCGTCTGCTTCAGCTTAGCTTCTGAACTGGAATGTGCTCACGTCCTCGAAATGCTCATCATGGCTTTTTGCCAATGAGCAAACCCTTTAAATGCAAGTTGATCATTAACTGCAGAGTGCATGAAACTGTGTGGGTGAAGTGAACTAGGACTTAGTCTGACTTGCAAATTACCTTACACTATGTTCCAGTGAACACACTAGAAATGTATTCATCAAAACTACAAACTCACACATTCACCCTGTACTTGTGCAAACAGGCAAAAGCAGCAATGTGAACAGTCACCCTCTCCATGCTGTCTGGAAAAATACCACCTGCCTGAGCTTGGAGATCTATTCCTGCAGGTTATTACTGGAGTAGAAACTGGATGTTTCTGATATAGTTTTGGAGACGCTTCGTGATGATGACCCGTTCGAGGTCAGGTCAAGGGAGGAGCTATGTGGTCTGGCCCCAGTGGCAGCCCCACCAGACCATGGACCGGCTATTGCCTTGATCTTGGGCTGCTCCATGTCATCTACAACCTGGAGGACAGTGGATACGGTGGTCTCCATACGGCTAGCCTTATAAACGCTGGTCTGGGTCTGAAGGTAGCGAGTGGACTTGAGCTCCAGGCCTTCATAAGACCCTTCAGGGACACAGGGACAGCAGCGGAAGGCTTGTTTAAAACCAGCACGAAACCTGCGGAAGAAGAGCAGAGCACATATAAGCCTCATTTACTCCGGTTTTAGTGCACATTTCAAAATTATTATGATTTATCTTATGTGGAGAAAATGTATTTATGCAGAGTGCAAATACAGTTACAAAAGGAGAGTAAATATTTGACTTTTCGGAAGATGACTGAGGAGGACTCCACTGTTCAAAGCAAATTATAAAATTGACAAGCCACAAAGCTTCTATGACCATTGTGAGATTTTCTTTCTTTAACACGACAGTAAAACAATTTTGTCCACGTCTGTAATACTCCACTGTGTTCCCCAGCTATCACTAAATGTGCCACTAAAAGTTTATTAGTGTTTTTTTCTCTGAAAGCAGTCGACTGCTGTGGCTGAAAATGAACCAAAACAGAAAAGCAGTTGGCAGGACAGCTAAATAACATAGGCCGTATGCCTAACGTATTATAAACCTCCTTAAAGCAGAGAAAGATGCAGACTCAAGTGAGAATTACAGATTTGCACCCTCTAAAATGTAGAATAAAAAGAATAAAGAATATGCTCCAAAATACACTTGGATTTTTTCCTGTTATTCATTTAATACAATTACAGCATATAACAGTGAGCATACAGATTTCTACAATGACAACAAACAATAACAATATTTACAGCAGATTGTTGTCAAATATTATTAATAACCTTGTTTATTTACAGGTTGTCCCTATTGTAAAATCAAGTGAAACACAGAAAAGAAATGCAAAATTACATGCAGTTTTTCTATCCAATAGTCCAAAGTTGCTATGAATGAATGAGTTATGTCGCTGTGCAGTGTATTTGTTTACCACAATTATACATTATGTACATCTTATTACATTTATTACATTCACTTAAAAACTATAAAGTTTATAAAGTTTCATTATGTGATTACTTTGCAGTTTTAAAATCATAATCTGAGATTTTACAGGTATATGTTGTGAAAAACAGGAAAACTATTGTGTTTACTATGAGAATCTACTTTTTTTTTTACATTTCATTTTATATCCATGTTAAAAAAATAAATTCTCATAATGTAAAGTTACACATTTAACTTTAACTTATTTTTAAACAACATGCAATTCAAATCAATCAATCAAATCAGATTTTTTTTTTTTGGTTAAAATACTATGCATCTTGGGCTAATCAAAGAGGTAGAGCTGCTTGTAGCAAACTGTGGCGGATTTCTGTTAGTAAACATAAAACCTTAAAGTTAATGGAACCTTGACATCTAACAAGAACACACATCCAATGCTCTAAAAGTCTGGTATATATCTGTTCCTATATCTGTTCCTATATCTGTGCCTATAGATGTAAAAACAAAACAAAACACTGGTTTACCTTCAGAGAACATACAAGTATATGACCAAAGAGAATACAACATCATGAGCCTCTACCTACATCATCTGTCAGTGGAAAGTCAGGTTTGAAGAAAAAAATGTATGGACATGGTCTACTTCTTTTATAAGCTGTGCTAGGACTGAATACAGTACCATGCAATGCAGTTTATGTAAATTGCAATTCCACTACTTCTTATACAGTCCAGGTTGACTGTACCAGACAGTGGAGGAAAATTGACTAATGCAGTATTTGCATTTGGTTCATGTGTGCTAAGTGGCTAAAAATTAAGAGAGCAAAGATAGTGTCACTGAAGCATTCTAATGTTAATTAACGCAGAGCGTTGCATGTGACATTTACCAATGACCTTTAACAAAACTATTTTTACAAGTGTTCATTTAAATGCTAGAAAGTATTTTAAACATTATCATCAGGACAAAGGAACCAGATAAAGAGAGAGAAGTGAAGAATCCAGGAAGAAAGGGTGAACATCAGTCACTGAGAGCAGGACAGAGATGAGAAGGTGCTGATGGAAAGTGAGAGCAGGCGACCAAGCAGCCTAACTGATAGAGACAAAAGCACACTGATATCCCATGCTGAATGACTCAACATCAGCTCACTGCGGTCCAGCCCACATATTTTCATTTTAGGACCTAATGAGTTTCGCAGGAAAAAACACCCAAGTGTGAAATTTAATTTCTCAGATAACACAAAGACAATTAACAGGTGGGCGCCGTGTAGGACAGTGCAGACTTGCTGATTAAAGACAACAGGTAGGGTCGACCATCTCGTTTGATTTTGTCAACCATCTTTAAATTCCTGGACATTTTTGGTGACAGGCTAAATGCTGATAACTCCACACTTTGAGCGTAAACTCTGTTCACAGCGGGACTCAGCCACATTCAGAAATGCATTTAAAAAAAATTTTTTTAATTTTTATTTTAACTTCAGTCCACATGTGAAAGTCTTTGTGGTACCAGAAGTTTCCTTCCAGACAAGTTATGTTAAAGTAGCCTCCAACAACTATGTTTCAGTGGAGGATGACATGTTGCTGCAGCTTGTGATGTGTGTACTAGTGTGTGTGCAGTTTTGAGGGGCAATAAGATTGCAGGCAAACAAGGACAATTATCCTTCTCCCCAGAAGAGTTGACAAAAAAATTTAATACAAAAATCAGAGAAGTGGACATATTGAAATTAGAAGAATCCAATAAAGTCTCTTTTCAACAATAAGGTTAAAAAAATATAATTTTCTTTTGAGTACAGGAAAATGTGTTGAAAAGCTGGTTGTAATGTAGTTTTGTTATGTTGTTTAGCATTTTTGGACATTGCTAAATTATATGCAAGTGGCCATGAGGAAGTTTAAGAGTTTTGGACAAAAGTTTTGTTTAGTCATAATCAGAATGAAATATCAGAATCGAGTATAAAGGCCTTTAATATGATCTATAAATCTTTCCCTGGTATACAGACTTATTTCCTCTCACGCAGGTGCAGAATGTGTTAGCTGGCTTTCAAGTACCACTTTCTGTTAGGCAACAGTCTTTCTTTGATAGGGTGCTTAGCATGTCTCTGCCTTTATACAAGATGGCTTTAATCACTGAACACCATTTCAATCAGTGCAAACTGTTGGTAGGACAAAAACATGGTACATGAATTTATCTAATTTGATGTGGCTAAAAATCTGAGGTATTTGTTTTCTTGTAAAAGTGTGTAAATCATCACAGATGCTGTCTTTTAACTCATGCAGGAAGCTGAAAAGCTTCATACCACAATTTTCATAATAATGTAGGGATGAAATGAGAAATCCAAAGTCTTTTTGTCAGTTTCTTAGAGTATGTCAAAAATGGTCCAATTATGAATATTGTGAATATTATTATGAATATATTGTGCTCAAAGGCTTTCAATGTAAATATTTGTATCGAGATCGAGATCTTAACTTGACAGGAGCAGAATAGTTAGATGTTGATAGACAGTGTGAAATTGATAGAATTAAATGATCTGAGCAGGTAGGGCAGGTAGGGAGCAAGTGGGAAGCTGACTCACCTGTCATTGAGGCAGCAGTAGATGATAGGGTTGTACATGGTGGAGCTCATTGCCAGCCACATGATGGCCAGGTAGACCTGCTGGATGAACCTCTCTTGAAACATGTCAGGGAAGAACTGGTGCAGCAAGAAGTAGACGTGATAGGGCAGCCAGCAGATGGCAAACGTACACACCACCACGATCATCATCTTCACCACCTGTTAGACACATGGCAGCACACTTTTGCTCTTCATTTTTGCCGTTTGTTTCTTCACTTTATTCTGAATTTGACCAGCGGCCCTATGTTCTTCAGACTAGATCAGCGAGGCTGAAAGGTTTGTTTAATATTGCAAAAAGCCTTTGTGCTGCAATAGATGTTACAGATTGTTGCTTGCTGTCAAGATGCCAAAGGTGTCAGTAGCACGAATGTATTATAAAGTAAAACATGCACCATGAACAATACATAATACATGTGAAACTTGTCTAGGAAAATCAACCACTGATCGCAACAAAGTTTCAGCAAGTGTTGTCAGTTTCTTGCTGCTTTTGCAGTGTTGTAATGATGAGACATGCTGCACTGCACTGTCTCCTCTGAGGCCTCAATATTCATCTTCTCCATCCTTTCTCCAGCCTCAGGCTAAATCAGTGGCATGAAAAATCAGTTTGTTCAGAAAATGGAAATCTAATGCACATGGACATGTCATTAGCACTGTCAATATCAAAGCGCTAATCACGATAAAGTGAAACACATGGGCAGATTAACAGACCTGTGAGGATGCCTCATTAGAGTAGGAAGTAGACCAGCATCCTCAACAGGTAACATGATGAAAAAAAAGTTTTAACCAGTACAGAACATAAACTACATCATTTAGCACACTATGTTGCACTAAAATGCAACACCCTGATTGCCAATTAGTCTCATGTTGCACCTGTGCAAGCCAATTTAGAAGAATCATGCGTAAACAGTATAAAAAATATACATGTATCAATAGTATAATAAAACTTAATAAAAAAATGGCAGGAATGGTTCCATCATGCCAGTGAAAGAACATCACAGGTGATGTGTTTGAGGTCCTCTGGCCTGAGGATCTACATCCCACCTTTGATCTATAAAAGATCAGAGTGAGATGCATCAGTCTGTGATCTGGCCCCCTGTTTCTAAGATTTCTGTGTAGTGCAACTTTCTAGAGATTTCGTACAAGTTTCTATTATTTGAAAATGGTCATGTTAATGTCTTTGCAGTTATCATTAGATGATAGCATTTTAGCACAGAACTAGGAGGAAATTTAATAAAACACAAGAGGAGGAAATTCTATCGAACGAAATGTTCACAGACTGACCTGCAGGGACCAGTCTCATCAGTGCAGTGACACCTAAATTCCTTTCTCATTTTCTGTTCTGTGTCTTATAAGCAAGTCTGTGCAAGTGTCTTCATTGGGAGAATACTCTCTAAGGAACAGCAACACTGAAACTGTGATTACACCTGACAAAGGAGGAGAGCTGATAATGAAAATATAAGATGAAGACACTGCAGTGGGCTGAAAAGCTAGAAAGTGGATGAGAATACTAAAAAAAGAAGATGAACTGGAGAGGGGTGAGATTCAGGTTCACAGAGAGAGGCATGAGCATGTCCTGTTCAGGGCTGCAGTGTGCAAACAACGCATGACAGTAGGTAACTAACAGCTGTGGCCTGCCATCTAAAGGGCACGTTACCTTGCGTTTGGCAGTCAGCTGCTCCTTGTAGCGATCAGAAGAGTCTCCAGGGATCTCACTTGCCCAGAGCGTCAGTCCCACCACCAGGTAAGCACAACCCATCACCAGCAGAGGAAGGAAATAAATCAGGATGGCCACACACAGGTAGTACCTACAACGAGACAAACAAACAATCAGTGTCACATATAAGCGACAGAAATGGGTTGCTGTTGACTGAAGTGGAGATGGAGAAACCACTGCTTCACCTACAATATGATTAGTGCCCCCTTCTCCAGATTAGTCACTACTTATGAGGAGCCGGTTATATAAAATGAATCATATGTAAGAGGATTAATACACCTTATATGTTTTAGATGTTTTGACATGCTATGACGTGTTATAACAAAAATAGCAGAGGTGAAACTAGTAGCATTTTGCAATGGCTCACTTCCATATATGCTCCAGTTTCTGGGTCCTGGTTTTGTACATGCTGGTTCTCTGACATGGCCAGCTGTCATGACTGGATGTTTTTCTTCTTTAACTTAAAGAATCTACAACCCAAACAGGTATTTTCAGCAAGCTTTATGTAACCACTATAACATGCAACTACAATAAGAAACTGAATGAGTGAACGTGCTATTTGCTCATACGACACATTTTAAAGTCACAAGGAGGTGCTTGAGGCAGACGGCAGGTGTTTTAGATATTTGACGTGTCATAACAGGAATAGCAATGTCTGGAGAATGAGTCATGGACTTTTTTCTGGTTAGGTTTTCAATAACAAGGAAGAAGTTTAGTTGTTGTGACTCAACTTCCAGGTGATTTCAATTGGATGATTGGGAATCTTCACAGACAGGAATACCAAAGCTCATGACTGTCACACCACACATCTGAGTTTGACTTCAGATTCCTGTGTGTTAGGTTTATTCAACAAAAGAAGCTTGGTTAAGGTTAGGGAAAGACTGTGGCTCTCTTTTAAAGTAAGTACACGTGTTGTTAAAATTTCACTAAGCCAGACCACAATTATTCCATAACCTTAACCAAGTTCCCTGGCAGTCTATAAAATTGTTTAATAATACTAGAGTCACAAAAACAAAACTAAGCTCTATGCAAAAATGAGAACAAAGGCGTGCTAAGTTGTCTGACACAGTTCAACATGCCTACCTGTTCCACAGAGAGGAGATCCAATTAAACAACATAAGTGAACGCGTCTGTAGACTGTAGATGGGCTTTAATTAACCAGGTTACAATCAGCTTTCTTGATTGAACTGGGACCTCGATTAGAGAAACTTGATTTACCCAGGCAGATTAGTCCTGCAGAATGAAGATTCCTTGGTCATCTATATGGTAAGTGGGTTTCTAATTAGTTTCTTCTTCACTTGTTTATGGAAAATGCCATCTGTACGCATTCCACTGTGAGTAGGTGGATGCCTTCAATAGAGGAAGTTGTCAGAATTACAACAGTCAGACTAGAGGAGTGATGATGTGACAGCATTAATGTTTTTGAAAGAACACGTCGTCCTAAAGTAACTGGATAGTAAAAAGCACAATAGCAACAGGGCCTACTGGAGAGTGGCACCAAGTAGCGGCTGGGATTCTGATCAGCACCAGCATTAAAACCATGTGGTGGTTTGCTGCATTGGACTAGGGTCAGCATGGTAAAAAGGTTGAGGCAAAAAGCCAGGGAGGACTTTACTTACTAAGACTGAACCTCCACTCCATAGTGAAAAGACACTTATTGGTAACCATAATGAGTTTACATCAATGTGAAGAAAGCAGTTATGTAGTCAGGTGGTGAATTTAATAGAATTTATACAACACTTAGTTCCAACAAAGCAATTTGATTGGACAAGAGGCATGAGTGCTGATATAACAACACAGTATAAAAACACACAAGTGTTGTAATAAACAATAAAACCCTGTTCAATTAGTTTTAAAATAGACTGTAGACACAGTTCAATGAAGATCGAAAACCCAGGTCGGGTTTTCCTCACAGTCCCACTCACTTCATTCTAGTTAATGCTCAACGAAAGGCGAGGATAACAAAGGTCTGGTTTGTAATTGCACCGATCCTTCCCAAAACAGGAAGGAGCCTTTTCACACGCAGCCAACATTGCTGGATGTAATCCACAGAGAAATACATAATGTGTGGGGGGGACACATGACGTATGTGCCGGTCTCTACAATGCTACATCTGAAAAGATGGACGTTTTTCCACGTGTTGTCAGATCAAGCTGTTAAGTCATTAGATACAAACATGTCACCACATGAATCAGTAGCAAACCGTAGCTTGTTGTAATGTGTAGCTATCTAGCTAGTTAAGCTAGCGTGGAGGAAACTGTTCATTGTTTGTGCTGCTTAGCAACAGTCTAGTGCTGTACGGTTTTAGATCTTTTTAGATTTAGATTTATTTTTTTTTACGGAGCTATAAAACCAATTCATTAAAAAACGAACCATGATCATTCAAGGCCGTGCTGTTGTAATGTATATCAGCACGACTGTGATAACATTTTTCTACAACTGCATCACAGTGCTGTTGTACTGCTATATACAGTACAACAGTACTCTCTCTCGAGTGATCTTGCTTAAATCATTTTCTAATTAGTTAAATATCTTAACTTGTAAGTGTTTTGTTATGTGTATTTTAAGTGTGCTGCCAGTTTACAAACTTTAATCATTTGGTGACAGCACTGAGTAATATATGCTTATTCTGCCAAGACACTGCCAATTGCACGTTAGGTCTTTATCCCTGTTCTGGTGTGGTGATACCACAGAGTTGCATGAAGATACAAGTTGTCATGGAAAATGGACACAATAAGAGTGACTGTCGTGGAAAGTTTGGCTACATATGATGCAGTATTTCCAGTTTAATAGTAAAAGCAATTAGTCTGTTGAGTTGTGCATTGATGATACTAAAGACGGTAGCTGCCATTTTGGTGCAGTCACAGGAACATGCCTTCTTCTGTTAAAACGTTTGAGTGTGGATATTTTAAGCTCTTTGAGATATAACCTTAGATAACAGGCTTACTGTGGGCCTAGTCAGCTACGTGAATACATGTAATCAACTAGTAAAAAAAACATACAATACACAGAGAAGTGGTAGCATTGGCTTTGGGATAGCAAATAATTTTCAGATTGATTGAAATTGATTCAGAATTTGACAGTCACCTCACACCTTGCTCAGTATCTTTCCTATCCCAGAGAGAAAGGCTAATTATGGAAGAGCAGTTAAGTCCTTTGTATAACCTAATAATACAATGAGACACTGAGAAAATTATGCTTTACATTTATGCTAAAAGGACTAATGTTTAAAACTGCATTCATTGATTAGTTTTTCTATAAAACAACCACTATTATATCGAGTCCTTCCATCCATTGTTAATAAAAATGATTCAATTATAGCAGCTTTAAGTGTGAGGGTAGCAATATGGTGAGTACACTAAATGTAAATTTCACCCTCAGTGTGGTTAACTGCATTTAGTTTAATGTTTTTTTAAGGCCACTTCAGCAGCAGTGGCCATTTCCTAATTAATAGAAAGCCTGCAAATCTATTTCCCAGTCTGGCCTCTTCCTTCTCCCAAATCAGCCCTGAGGCACTGATGCAGCTTGTTGTAAAATAAAAAGTTACTCATTTGAGTCAAGTGCCCATCAGATCAATCATCATTAATGCGTATGCTGGAGGAATTTAAACAGTTTTGCTTATTTGATTTAGGATGTGATGGACCTCTGCTCCAATAACTGTCCAATGATTTTAAACCATTTATGAAATAATTGCATATGACAGGTTTAGTATTTAGCTAATTATCTGGTAATCCATCACAGACACACTCTTTTATCCTATTAACTTATTGGAAAGTGAGTACAGGTAGTAATATGTCTGTTAATGTGCAGTATGTCGCTACACAATATGCATTTATGGTCTGTACGCATGTCTGCGTCAATTAATGTCCATTAAAATGAGAAAATTGCATGTTATCACTCTAAGCTGTGTAAAATGAGTGTGTAAATCATGTTTGAGAGTGATCAGAGGAGGAAGACACCCTGACTCCATCACCCACAGGGAGACAATCTGTCCTCCCCTATGTGGATGGTGCAGGTGAGTCTCAAAGGCCATTTCCTCGGCAATTAACTAGAATCATGTTAATCCCAGTGCATACCCGGGAGCACGGCAGCTTTCATCTGTTAAGATGACCACACACTGAAACACACACAGATACACAGCAAAGAAGGTGCCTAATTAGGAGAGGACATCACATCGACAGCTCATGTCAGAGCTCCTTCAGGTGTGGTCTTCATCTACAAGTGTTCTCATATAAAACATACTTGTCAGCCTTATAGGCCCAGCTGAGCAGTTCATTTTAAAATTAATAATTTACTGTAACATTTTTACGGTTTTTATCAGTAGTTTGTTTTGTGCTGGTTACAGGGGATGTAATAATAAAGGTTTTATTTTCAGAAAAATAATTAAACAATGACTACACCTATTAAGCCTTCTGGGGAAATTACTATTTACGCTATTAAGTATGCTTATACACAATTCAGCCTCCTCCTGCTTTCATCCAAATACAGTGATTGCCGCTGGCCTGCCATGAGATTAAGTGGATGTAAAATAAGAAAAAGCTATTAAATTAAGTGTGGATGAACATTAGTTTTGTTTGCCATCATAAGTGAAGTTGCCTGTAGTACTTATCAGGCCACATTCAAACATGATACATTATGGACAATCTGCCTAAGAATAGACGAGGGCCACTGTCCTGCAGGTTTTCCAACCATTCCTGCACTTGCAGCATCTGATTGGCTGAACACACTTGATCCAGGTAATCACCAGAGGGCAGAGCAGGAAACACAAGCAGGACAGCAGCCCTCAACAAGGACCAGAGTTGGCCACCCTGGATTAAGATTAAAATGTTTGCTGTCTGTCTGAATTAAACAAATAACACAGTGAGAAGTGACTTATTATCTTGTCTACTGTGTTTGTGTTTTAGTCAGAGTTTGGTGGAATGAGGCAGCATTGCTTTGTGTAATGATCCACCCTTTTATCACTACTGCAGTCTTTGTCCTGTTTATGTGCTCTTGTAAAAAGTTGGTTAGAAACCTGGTTTCAGAGTCTAAAGAGAACTCTACTTGGGGAAATTGGGTTTCTCTAATCCTCTACACTGATGACAGAAACCAGGTTTCCTGTTTACTTGACAGTTAAGAAATCGACCCACTTGAGAAAGACAAATGTAAACTGGTTACTTAAATGCATGTAAACGCACTGACTGTTGATGCAAAGAGCAGCCATCTTGGATTTTTAGGTTGGGGTTCAGAAATCTAACTTAAGATGGATTCCATTCCAGTAGAAATTTTTGACTGTGAGAAGTTCAGTCAGATTGAACATTAGAGCATGTGACTACAAGTGAATGTGGCCCTGTTATATGTTGAGTAAATTTCAGTTTTGCATTTTTTGTGTGCATTTATTTTTGTCTTGACAAAGTAAACACAAATAGTTTCAAATGAATATGTGTTTGAAATACTGTGTTCATGTTTGTGGGCAGTGTATATACAGCTTAATGAAACAGAACGACCAGTAATGTTATTAGTGACACCTGTGCTTTTCTCACACTCTCTTTTCACATGAAAATATGGGACATGCACTTAAATCTAATCTTGTCTTTAATTAAAAGAGGAAGTCAAGCATTTTGCCACACTGGTGTAATGAAACATGACACTGAGGTAATGAAAATTGTTAACTAAAGCCAATGTGTGCAGTAACAGGGCACACAAGCCGCACAGATTGTTTACCATAGGGCTGAGAAAAATCAATTCAGTGAAAACGGAAGTTGCCCCAATCCACTTACAAGCAGAAATGTGATTTGTATGCACACAAGTGCCCATAGGAGTAATGAGCTTAGAGGAAACCTGTTAAGTAAATCTTTTTGTGTATTTGTGTGGGTGTGTTTCTTAATAGTTTGGATTGATCGAGATAGACAACATGCTGTGTAACACATCTGTTATTTGTTGAATGCAATTTAATTTTGGGGGGAGAAGCAAAAGTAACCAGATTAATTTTATCTCATGCCCTCTCTTTGGCATCCTTCATTGGATTTGTTGTCAGAGATGTGTGAAATTGGTTTAACAGCTTGCTAATTCTTTTGAATGAAAACAGATGTGAAAGAGTGGAAACAGGCATTGGAAATAAGAAGAGGTGTCCAACATTTGCAATGTTTAAGATGTCACAGATTGCACAAAAAGCCTGGAGAAGGAGGACAAATGGAAAGCTGCTTAATATACAGTACTGTGTCTCAGTCTTAAAGCTAACAAAATCATGGAAGTAGGACACATTAAAAAGGAAGGGAAAAAAGGCATCAAGCTCAGTGTTTTCTTGGCTCTTGACAAAGCAGTAGTTCTCACATTTTCTGTAAATCTACTGTCATAAGTGAACCAATTTTTGTGGCTTGAAAAAGTCAGGTATGTCAGATTGTCTTAGCGGGATCAGGCGGTGGGTAGAAAATGTCAGTGTTCATTCTTTAACAGCGGTCACAGCTTCAAACTGTTTCACTGCTATACAGCTACATCTCTGCTTCATGCTCCAAAGAGACACTACATATAACTAATAATAAAGATGACAATAGATGCGGTGTCCATCTGAATGACATATGTACTATGCACTGACAAGTGCCCTATTGTCTTACCCGTCCAGACAGTGAATCATCAAGCAGGAGGTGAATCATTGAGAAAGACAGATTTGCATGATTAAAGTGGATTTGTACTGTAGGTGTATGATGGGTGATATCAATCCAGCATCACAAAAATTAATTTTGATGGGGTTTTGGCTCCAAAGAAGCACTGATGCCATGAGTACTCTGCAACAGGTGAACTCTGACAAACCTGTCTCCAAAAATGTATGTTCTAAAATGTATGTTCTAAAATACAATCCCGATTACATTTTTCTGAGAAACATACAACTTACAAGACTGTTACACTGAAGATCTGAGTTTGAGACCAGAGTCCTACGTGACGTTTGATTTAAACATGAAAAATACTTGAGGTTGGTCGGGCTTCGAGACAGATCATGTTTGTGTTTACATTATTATGCAGACATTGTGTTTAAAATAATCTGTTACATTTTTTCACTGTGGCTATAGTTTACAACACAGCAGAAGGTTAACATCACACCAGGCAAAACCTGCACTATGAAGTCAAATGTACATCTGAATCAGCATTATAAAAGTAAATGAAATATACTATGAAATAAATTACAAGTCAGAGGTTGGATACAAGACATTTTCCAAGTCAGTGAGCAGCCTTTGGAGAACAATTAAATCATTAACAGATACAAGGATTATGCTGCAGCGCCTTGTAAATCCTCCTAGAGCACGTTTCCCTCAAAATCTGAAGACAGACAATAACAGTAAAAAATAAAACGTTCCAAGGAGACCACGTTTTACAGATGCTGTATTAGTCTAGAGGTTTTCATTTTAATTCTTTTCTTTTCTTTTCTTTTCTTTTCTTTTCTTTTCTTTTCTTTTCTTTTCTTTTCTTTTCTTTTCTTTTCTTTTCTTTTCAACAAAGTAACAATGGGTGTGGCAAAATAAGCCAGCATGGAAACAGTGCATCTGAATTGACATTTTTAGATTCAAATAGACACTGTTGGAAATCTTTGAATCCACATGCTGTATAGTTTGATCAGTCTTTAATAATTCCACAAACACAAGGCTGCTGAAACTTTAGAGTTATCACTTTATAAATTGGCAACAATATCTCATATTTGGTAAAAAAGTAATCATCTGGAAAAAATTTAGAACTATAAAAGTTGTAGGTCAAGGTTTAAAACATATTCTTACAAGAATTCAGATTCCCAGACACAGTGTCTTTGTAATATGTTTTTTTTTTTTGTTTTTTTTTTTACAATCCCTGTTGTTAGGTGTTGCTGCATATTGCCAGAAAAAAATCACTGAACACTTGCAAGACAGGCTGTGATTTTCCAGATAAAAAATATTCAAATGGCTTCAAATGCTTACTGTTTGTTGAAATTATGAAAATGCCACAAGTTCCTAGTGGTGTAACGGTGTTCACTGTGCTGCTGATGTTCCATAAACAGACATGATCATACAGTAAATCGTCTCCCGTTCTCGCCGCTGACTGGAGCTTGCACACCGCAAGATCCAAAAAAAACAGGCAAGGAAAAATGATCACTAACCTCCTCACTCTCTGTACATATGCTTTTCCAATGTTTGCTCTCATGCAGGCACTGCAGACACAGGACATGACACTCATTAACAGCTGACCGCTCTATTTCTACAATGCGGCTACTCATACTGTACATGCTGGACATACAACAAATACCTCAACACTACACCAGCCACATAATGAATTGTGTTAGACTTTACACACACACTGCATCTTATGTACACAAGGAACTGTGCTGGGACATAATGTCTGTATGTCTTGTTTACTATTATTGTGTTATTACTGTCTATTCTGTCCATTAAAAATACAACAAATATTGGCTGATATATGTTGCAGTGATGTCATTTTTTGTTTCAGTGTTGTGCTCATTGAGTACAGTGTGGTTGCAGAGAGTTATCAAGATCACATACATAGTAACACATCATAGTATCAAAATACTACATTGTATTGCTGTTTGTTTTTTTGTAATTAATTATTATGTCTCAGTCAGGGCCCTTCATCACAGCTGTAATCCATGTTTATTCTGCTGTGGTAAATAACAAAACACAGTATTTCTTGAGTATAGGGAAAACATTTATCTAACATTAGTTCAGGGCCATTAATTATAGGGTACTAATTATACTTCATATCAGATTATATCACACAAGTGGTTTAAAGCTGAATGTGCTTTCATATAAAAAAGACAACCTGTAATGTTGCATCAAATCACATCAATTACATCAACATATGAGACTTTTTTATGTAAACTTGGAAATAATGTGAATGTTTGATGATTTAGAGACATGTGATTTCACATTCTGCATTATTTAAATTTAAGGGAATTGAAACATGTTGTTTTCAGATTTGACAGAAGTCAAATTGCATAAGTTTTCTCAGTATCAAATCATGGCCTGACTGAAGGTTTCTAAGGGGGCACTGCACAGCATTCAAAAACTATGGATCATTTGTACCTGGTCAGGTAAATAAAAATTTACCACACCATCACAAGATGAATGCATCAAGCTTTGATCCCTGAAACATGAAAAACATTCTTATTATAGATACACAATTTGCCAAATAAAGTATACCAGATTTCAATCACAACAGGTAAAGTCGAAACAGGCTGGTTGCTAGAGGTCATAAAGGATAAGCTGCAGTCTCTAAAAGCCCACCTCAAGTGTTCAACCTTGTTTTCCTTCTTTAAAAGTGGTTAGAGACTGCTACTTGTCCTCTGAGACCACTACTACACAGCTTTCTTGAGTGTCATGTGGACACATGCTTCAGTGAAAAAGATAAAACTGAAGGAGATCTGACCTTTTGACACATTACCACAATATCAACTTCCCTGTTCTGTATTATGTTACTGTGAATGCCATGCACCACATGCAATCAGGTGACTGCATGTAACAAATGTTGGCTGGACAAGACATCATTACCCAGTGGTCCACATTTATTAAGGTTTTGACAAAGTGTTATTGTTTTAATGTTGGTGATAGGTAGATATATAAGTATGTTTCCTTCATAATTATTGCTGTTTCTTCCACTGTCCGTAGCTGTTCATAGCTGTCATTGGGTGAGAGACAGGGTACGCCTTTGACAGACGCGGGTCATTCTTGCTGTCGGGCCACTACACCACTGTGCCACCCCCTTTAGTTGCTTTTGTTATTAAATTGCTATATATGAAAATGCTACAGAACTGACAAATCAAGAGGAAATACTTGCTATTTTCTGATTGAGATTTGTTTAGGGCAATGTGTCACAGAGCAACTTTCGTAGGACAACATGTCCATGGTCATAGGAGGATTCAACAGCACCTCTACACGTTGAGATAAGTGATGGAGCATCTTTCCCTCTAAAAGACATATGAAAAAAGTAACAGCATGTTCTTCCTCATCCTATCTCTCTACTTTCTATGTATGAGGCGTTCAGGCGTTCAATAAATCCACACATGCATGGAAATGTAGTGGTATAAAAATGTTTTCTCTATGAGTCTAGTGGAAGACACATACATAAGTAGAGTAAATATACTTGTCATATTATATCACTGTTTATTGGCAACCACATTCTTGGCTTCTTACTACACTTCTGGAAACCACCAGTTCTACACATACAACTCGTCTAGTCTCCCTACAGGGCCCCAGTAGACCCTCAGCCTCCACTGATGGATTATGGTGGCGGGAACATAAGCTGTGCTATGTCACCTTGCTGTCATACAAACAGAATTAATCAAAGCTCACTCAGTAGAGGCCGCAGACTTAAAGTATACACAGTAACTTAATTTCTGTGGCTGCTGCCTCTTCTCCTCCCCCTGTGGACAAGCACACTTCTAATGTCAATACTCAATGTGAAATGTGAACATGAATACAAATGCAAAGCAGCCAAGCAAATATTTAATGCATAGAAACAACCCAGGGAGGCTGAACTCATCCTCACACCAGCACCACATCATAAAACGAACTTTATAAGCACCTATTCCACTGTGAGAGATTTATAAGCAGATTATCTGTGTGAAATGCCTGTTTATTTTTTTTATTAAATTGTGCATGATCTTGTTTCCATTTGAACATGTGGGTGTTCATATCAGTATTTATAATTAATGAGTGTGCGTGTTGGGTGCAAGGGCAGCTGTTCTTTTGACTGTGCCTGCCAGCTGAGGGAAAAGAACAGTGGAGGCAACAGGATGCCTCTCTCCACGCTGCCTTACTGGCACTGATGCCCAATTTAGTGGAAAAAGTAGCACTGAGGACAAGGTGTGCTCAGTCTGTGATTTTATCTATGTGTGCCGCTACAGCGTGTTTCTAATACCACATTTGTGTGCTTCTTCGGTGATATCAGTATATTTTGTTAGGCGTTCTTGGTGGTTTTTGTCAGAAGCAAATTCTATTCTCACAGATTTTCTGAATCATGAACATTCAGTTCATTTTCTATTGCCTTCTTTGGATAATTTGGTTTAATTTGTGCTTTTTATTAAGGTTTATTTAAGGGTGAAAGTTAAAGGCAAGTGTGGTCCAGGGGTATTAGGAATAGTCACTTAGTAAAAGCTGCACTGAACCAGCTGCTCCACATATTGGCAGTGACTCAACACGGGATCTGTAATGTCCTGGGATTAGAGCCTCAGTTGCACAAGCCTACACACGGAGCCTCGCAGCCACGTGAACACTAAAACCATGAATTGGCGTTTACCATTTGTGGATAACTGCTGTTACTTGCTATTCCAAGTATGGAAGAAGTATGAAAAACTCCAACTGCAGTGCCACAATATAAAATTCAGGACTAAAAGCAACAAATTAGTGTATTGTTGAGTAGAAACAATTTATCATAGATTGTAAAATGACATCATTGTTGACCAATCTGTATATGTGGAGTAAAAATTTAAATGTTTGCCTCTGATATGCAGTAGAAATATCATAAAGTCTCAAGTATATTAAATCTAACAAGTCCTTTAACCATATATGTAAGCTGTTTGCACCTCCTCTTTCATATGACAGTACAGTATCTGTGTTGCCCATGTATGAATGTAGGCATTTGTTAAAACTGCTGTGATAAAAAAAGACGGTGTCAGTCTATGAAATCCTAAAACAAGGAATTGGGTGAGTTTAGGCTCATGCAGAAGCTGCAGCTGTACAGTGACCAGCTGAGTCAGGATCAATTTGCTAATTTTAGGAAATAAGCACTGAACCTCACAAAAATGAGGACCAACTTCTGATTTTCTGTAGATCCGCCTTAACACTGCTGTCAGGTTCTCTGCAATTGGAGGTGCCAAGTTGATGTCACAGAACGCTGCGCCCAAGTTGAACACTGTTTAACTTCGATGTAACGCACCAGAACAACACGCTGCGCTCAACAGAATGCCGATATGCTCTTCGCCTCAAAACACAGAAATGAATGGATTTTTAGTGCAGCGCTCTGAAAACACCATTAGACAGAGCACACTTAATTATTTTCTCTGCCGACTGGCCTGGTCTGGAAGCATCTGGGTCCAACCAGCCATCGCAAACAAAATACATTTATAATCATCTGTACAGTCGTTTAGTGTGTGCAGGCCTTTAGTGAGTGACTTCACTGGTTTGGAACTTTGAACTACTAGTAATTTGGGCAGTATATGTATATTAAAGGTCATTAAACATCTGCCAGAAAATGTATAGGATATGCTAATAAAGTTAAGACACAGGGACATTTTACTATTCATATATATGCTTGGCAGGTTAGAACCATAGAGAAAGATGCACTTTAAGCACATCACTTGATTAAATGCACTTATTTGCTATACAGGCTTGAAATGTGCATTGTGTTGGCTGGAATCAGCTTCTCCACCTCACATTTGGCACTGCCAAAAGATGACGACTCTTTACAGCTTCTCATTGTCTCACACACTTGTCTAACGAGAGTCGCCTCCCACAAAGCAATTTATTCCAAGACTGTCTTGCCTTCAAAAAGCTGCAGCAACTCTTCAGCTGTAACGACCCTCAAGCCTCAAGTGGCACTAAATTATGTCATCAAGTTTGTTACATCACTCTGTACGTGTGTAGAAACGTGCAGCAACAGGTTCCAATATGGAGACAAATGCAAATGTACTTCAGTGAGCAAGTTTCTATTCTTCTGTTCAGTTTGTCAGTGTGTGTCCTTATGTGTGCAGTGTGTTACAGGGGTGTGTTTTATGTCTCAGCGTTGAACAGTTGTCTATGTAAGTATGCATTCACAAACACTGTCATCTAATAATACTCTCCTATGAGACAGCAGACAGGGCAGACAGTGTGTGGACAGTGATGGTGACAATGGGGCAATGCCCGTGAGGAGAAAGGCATTGTGGGACCTGCCCCTGGGTCAGCCTTTATCAGATGTGTCATTTACAGCTTTGGCTGCATCATTCTCACTGAGCCCCTATGTGTGACTGATTACAGTTTCATTAAAAAAGTAATAAGTGCAGCAGGCATCCCATCATCAGCAATGAAACTGCAGTCACGCTGTTCATAACAAACTATATTTCCATGGAGAAATGTTAAAAAGGCAAAAGAAGGCACAAGGCCATAGCAGGCTGGGAGCAAAGTCAAGTAAACATGTTTGCTGATGAGCTAAGAGGTTGCCATCAGCAGCGCTGTGATCAGAGCCACCGCCGCTGTGTGTCTCTGTGCCGGCACATGTGCGTCATTGCGTGGGCGTCTTTCCTGCGTTCACTGAGCTAGTGTTATGTGTGCATTTTGTGGAAGTGTACATGTGGAAGTGTCGGCCACCAGATATGCCAGTGGGATAACAAAAAGACAAACGGCAGAAATTGGAGGTTGCCTGGGTGGCGTAAAGTGTGAAAGAATAACTTCCAGGCATTATCGTGTTTTTCTACAGCGGCTTCAGAAGTTTGTCCAGCACAGTGAGGGGAAGATTACAACATGCATTTGCACGACAAAACGTTTCCTCGTCTCTCCTTTGATCGTAAATCATGGGGCGAGGGCAGATGAAATTGGTGTGCGCTGGCAGCGGTGACAGCTTTGATATTCCCTCTGCACAAGCAAAGCACAAATACACGGTGTTAAAATGACTGATATTAATATTTAGTCACTGGGAAGATGTGAGGGGGGCTTTGGTTCTATTTAAGCAGCCCAAAGATAGATGATATCTGGAGGAAAGGTGACTACTCAATCCAGACTGTGACTGAGCTGCCTGACCAAGGTCACATACTGCCTGTAAATCATTCAGTGCTTGGTTTAACCTTCCTTTACCCTGGTGCAGCACAATAATTGTAATGTCTGGCAACTGTCTTCTTCTTCTTCTTCTTCTTTCAATACATAATCAAAAATACACTGATTCTATAAGGTTGTTTCCACTTAATCTGCTGTTCACATCTTATGACAAAGGTGTATACAAACATGATTATGACATTACAAGCAGTAGAAGCCAATCGTAATGTAAAATGCATCACATGCACTAAATCTTCCAGGTCACACACACAGAATGGACTTTACAGTGAAGCAGGAATCTCTGTGTGTCCAGTAGTTAAAGTAAGGAGATGTTTTAAAGTTGAAATGTTGAGATCAAACATGACACATCAAGATTAACGTTTTGAGAATGAATCAAATCATCATCTTTAATGCACGTGCTTCTGCAAAATGCCTTGTGTAGTCCCTCTCATTATACACCCTCCATGGACCACACCTTGCTTTCCTTTTATGAATCCAGTCAATATTAATTCAAAAAATACACTGCCACAATCACAATACCATTAAAATATATTATATGTCCTATAAAAATCTGATCACGTATGCGGTTTACTCACACTGGAACCATTGCCATTACTGTTTTGTGTGCAGATATTTTATGCCATGTTCTTTCTTTACTCTCTTTTTGAGCCATAAAAACATGAGCATACAGTATAACTTAAGTATTTCTCTGCACTAGATTGCTGGCAACATTTTCTGCTACTCTAAGCAGCCCATTAGGGAGACCACATAAAAAATAATTCTGAGAAACACAGTATTTTGCAACATGAGAAGACATTAAACAAAAGCAAAACAAAAAAAGCACAATGTGGTGCCATAAAGTAAGGGAGAGAACACGCAGCTGAATATACAGTAGATTAGACTTTAACCCTGCAGGACTTGCCATAATGGTCCTAATTTTAAAAATCTTTATTTTGCGCATCCCTCTGGCTGAACTCTGTAAATCTGTTGTTACTCAAAGGACTAACAATATAAAATCAGGTCTGCATCTGGCTACTTAAGCAGATGATTTAAGCTTATTCATTTATAGAATCAAGGCAAAACTGTGAAGAAGAAGCTAGAATCAACAGTGGAGACAAATGTGGCCATTTCTTCAAAAGCATACTGCAGGTCTGCCATCTGTTGTGGTTTGATAAACAGCTAAAGCAGGTCAGGTGGGCATATTGGCCTGTATTCACAATAAGCTTTTCATACAAATCATATTCTGCATGGGAGGGTTGCCCAACTGCTTCCAGACACAAGGGTGTTTTTCACAGCCCGCTAAGCGAGGGAAAAAAGCGCAGACACGTTGGTGAACTAACATGAGTGTGAAAAGCTGAACTAAGTATGAATCGTTGTTCTCAGCTTTGTCATGAAAAACACTGATTCATAAGGTTGTAATAGACGTGGAATCGTGAAACTAAAGCTAAAAAAAGATACTGAAACCTAACAAACCTAAAGATTTCTTTGCTGAAGACTAAGAACAGGTGCTTGAACCAGCCAGCACTGCCTTTCATTATTCTTTAAAATTGCTTTCTAAGACACACTTTTCAAAACCAATTTTTCTGTTGCCGTTCTTCTTTTGTCGTCCTGGTTTTATGTGTTGATGTGATTTGCTCTGTATTGCACTTGGTAAACCGTTCTTGAAAAGCATACACATTTCTTTGTTGTATTTGCACTGGTAGAATTACAAATGGAAAATAAAGGGTGAAGTGAGGTCTCAATCAAATCTAATCATGCCTTTCTCTCGTCCCCCGTGATGTGCCGTCAATTTGTTCACCACAAGGCACAAAAAGCTTTCGTGCTTTTTCTCAGCTCTCTCTCATTTACACCGAATACAAGCAGCTTCCTCCCACATTTGCTTTCAATTCATAATTAACGGCACATGTTGACTGCTCTCTACTCACATCTTTTTGAAGTCGCACACGGTGTATTCGGGCCAGTCGATGTAGCACACCACCCGGCCGGGGAGCTCGTCCGTGTTGGAGTAATAGTACTGAGGAAAGGCCAGGAGCAGAGCCAGCACCCAGATCACACCCACCACCACTTTGGTCTCTGTGGATGACATGCGCTGCTGTAGAGGATGGATAATGGCCATGTACCTGCAGAGTGTGATGGGGAGAAGATTCAGTGATGACACCTGTGGAATAAGCCGACATTTTTAGGCTCACATGAAAACTTGTGATTTGATAGAATACCCTAATTAGATACAGGGCATGTGCTCTCCTAAAAAGGCCATACTATGCTTAATTTAGGGTTTATATTATATTCTAGGGCTCTCTTCATACAAAATGTACAATTTTCGAGTGAATAATACTGCAAATACAAGTTATATTGCCTCTTTATGCAACAGCCCCTCTTGGCTTGAGACTAAAAAAGTTTTATAATAATGTGTGTTTAGGGCCCTCCCTCCTCCCTTCACTCTGTTCTGATTGGCCGGCTTGTGAAAGTCTTTCTATGGGCCCAACTATGCCCAGTTAGCACAGCAACATCCTTCAGCTGCAGCAATGCAAAAACATTGCTCAAAGTCTGTTGTTGGGCTCAAACTGGATTCAACTTTGGGAACAGTAGTTAATAAAGTAAATTTTTACTAACAGCCTAAAAAACACTTTTGATAAGACATGTCAAACTCCGTATGAGCTGTGGCAGGTGACCTGAGAGGGTGGGCAAGTGTACATGGTGGGCCAAAATAGATGGCCAGTTTAACACTTGATGCATTGTTTGTGTAAATTGAGCTTTCACCAGAAGAACCCTTAAACTGTTCCCAGTTCAGTTACAGGAGACAAAACCCCTCATTTGCTGCAGCTCTGTCTACTAGAAATCACAGTTGTTATATGGAAAAAGATGCTGCCAGCTTAATGACATTTTTCATCTATTTGAACCATTATGTGTTTGCCAAGTTTCAATATGTTGATGCTTAACATTTTCTAAATCTTCACAGACAAGAGATTTCATTTGTTTTCCCTGATATCTGCACGCTCAGTCCAGTATTCACTCAAGCAACTAATGAATGATAAACCCTTTTTATGGTTACATTTCAGCAGTTGCAGTTCTTGTTTGCAGGAAAAGATAACAACCTTGGTTAAATACAGAAAAAGTAAAAAATGCTTAAACACATGGCAAAAGCACACCCTTAACTCAATATGCTAATTTTAAAATTTAAAAAACAATATAATTCAGGGAGTTCAGACATAATTTTTTTGATCACCAAAGAGGATATGAATGTGTCCTCTCAAGATCTTGCACCAAATACCAAATATGGTGACTTTTTAAAATCCTTATAAACGCACCCTAATACTTTCTGTTGCTAATCAAGGTTTTATGGATAAAGGACGTCATATGTTGTATAGATTAAAAACTCCTGTGTAAATCTGTGTTTTTCAAAAGTGTTGATTCATTTAAAACCTGGTTTGTCTGAACTTTGTGGACAACAGCTCCACACCTACAGTGTCTGGCATGAATGTAAACAGTTATGCTGAGAGTTAGCACTACACTCTGCCATGCTGTACTACAGTGGGCTAACACAACACTTGTGAACAGACAATGTTTTTGGTGTGGTCACTGCTACAGTTGTGAGTAGTGTTCATAATTTCACTAACTGACTACTTAACAACATTAAAAAGTGCTTCTTACATAAGGATTTCAGTGATATAATCTACAACTATTAAAATCTGTTACAGTAACTGACAGCACAGTAAGACACTGCTCAGCAATCCAACAAGAACAAAGTTTATACTGTTTCTACAAGTCACCATCTCTGACCTGATGAATTAGACATGTACATACAGTAAGTGTGTTTGATTGCTCGTTGCATGAAGAACCATACATATGGAGGATTCATTGGGTGTAAGAAAAGCTAGAAAAATAAATAAAAATAAATTAGTAACACAACCTGCAGGATGTGAATATTCACACACACTTACCCACACAGCACCAAGTGAAACACTTAAATATCCTTTTATTACTTTTATGGTTCAAACCACATATTAAGCTTTGATTTGTAAAAGCCATACTGGTAAAAAAAAAAAAATTAAGGGACAGGGATCATAAAAGTTACATCACAAAGAGTTCGCGCATAAAGTAGATTTCAAGTACAATGATTCGCCTCAGCGTGCATATAATTATTTCACACTGTCATAATCATGATCCTAATCAGAGAGAAGACTGAGTGCACGAATAACTTAAAGTGACCTCATACATCATTAACACTGAGCCTCATCAGGAAATTGTCTTAAACACCGTTGATGGCAGAATCCATTTCCCCTCAGTACTCCAGGCTGTGTGGAGAAATTCACTGACACGTTTGTTTTATATTTGCACTTTCTTAAGTTCATACTGTTTGCTCTTTCTGACTCAATAACCTGGAAGCCATATTCATGCAACACAGTGGCCCTGTTTTATTTAAAGTATTCTTAGGGACATATTTAACAAAACCCTGAACTAAAAAGCTGTTATGCAGAATACTGTATATTGCATATGTAACCTTCTGTTAGGTTTAGAACCACGTACTGTATGCTGTACATTAATGACTACAGAGCATTAATGTTATAGTTTTTTGGCTTCACTTAAAGCAAAGCTCTCCAGTGAAATGCTGTCCTTAGCTAAAGAGGTTTAATTAAAGGCTTAATCCCTCTAATGACCCAAATGAATCTGCTAAATGGACGTTCTCACTCTAATTATATCAGAGACAAGAGGATGGCTTTGAAATCAAACGCTCCCAATGGTCTGCTGAAATTGGGAGATCACAGACTCGCGTTTGCTTTGGATCAGCTTCAAACGCATTTGGCAGCCATGTGGCTTTTCTCTACACATAGGTGAGTCAAAGTTGGGCTGTTGATGTCAGAATCAAACACACACCTGCAGAGGGAGATGACAGTGACCTGCTAACTCTACAGCCTAAATCATCATTACCCGTTCTGGCATGCACACACTGCACTCAGACTGGATCCTGGACACCAGACCAGAAAACAGTAGCAGTTAAGCCAGTCATGAATGACTGGCAATGACCGCTGCTCATTATTGAATGATTAAATGTCACGTGTCATTGTCGTGTTATTGAGATTAGAAAAGCTGAAAGAATCTTTAAGCTACAGTATGTACAGCAACTGTTTTTTTCACCCTTCTAACTAGTCAAAGAATTTCAGCCATTTTCAGTTTGATGAGTAGATTTTACCATTTCTGTCTAAAACTGCACAAATTATGATTATTTTCTGGTGCAACATATTTTTTGAATGAATGACATACGTTTATTAATGGAAAGTGCGTTGCCACAAGCTGGTTAGGGTGGATGGAAGGCGTACCAGAAACCTGAGGGAGTTTCAGTCCAGAAAAGTCCAGGCCAGAAAAGCACTTTGGTTAAGGATTATAGAAACACTGTCATTTTGTTTAAAGTTTTTAAAAAGTTACTGACTCTACTAAGTCTTCTAAGTATCTGACCTTGTTGTGAGTGCCTCAACCCAACCATAAAAATGGTTGTAGTCACATAAAGTTGATGTTGATATGTTTTATTGATGTAATATTGATATTTTATAAATGAAGTTAAGCTAGTTATCGTAATCGGATAGTGGCTAATACCTGATGGCATAGCAAGCAGTAGCAGAGTGTAGCGGAGAGGTCTGGGCAGAGCACAGAGGATGGAAACATATTCATATGCAACTACTGCCCTCACAAAAAGGTAAGGTATAAATAATTCAACCTAAAGACATCAACTTTAGCTCACTTCCATATACAAACACCTACAGGTTTTATCTGTGGTTATGTGCTGAATAATTTCTTGGCTGGGAAAATTTCCTGTTACCAGGCAATCATTGGAGACTAGTGCATGAAGTATATAAGCAAATTTTCCAAACTGTAGAATGACTTAAAAATATTCCTACTAAAAAATGTATTTTGAAGATATTCATAAAATTGACAAGTAGCCTCTGAGAGCCCTCTACCAGACCTGTGTGTGAGGCTTCCTCCGACTCTTCGAGCTCTGCCTCTACCTCAGAGGACATGTTGTTCAGAGCTCCTCAAATTGTTTCCATCACCCGATATCTGGAATCAGTTATCAGTTTTGCCCCTTGCTGATCACTGCCAAGCCTAAGGACCTCTGCCAAGTGTTCCAAGGTCTTGCTGGTGTCACACAGGACACAGGAGTGCCTTCTAGTTATTGACGAAATAAACCATGTTTAAGGAGCCATATGTATGTATATTGATAATCAAAGGAGCAACAGTGATAATAATGGAAAAGAAATCATAATCAAATCACCGCAGCCTATTTCCAAATGCAATTAAAAAAAAAAAAGCTTTGCAGTTACTTGAAGGTGAGCAGTTATCTGTCACTGTAGCTGCTTCTTTCTAGAACACTCTGCAGGAAAACAGGCCTTCAGCCTCGTGGAGTTTTTATCGAACTGTTGCATTGCCATGGCAGCTTAGGTGCTATTTATGAATAATTGGCGTTGTATATCACCCAAGCACTGGCTGCCCATGATGCCTGCTGCCTTGTGAGAAGGTATCCTATTGAGAGGGATCAGATATTGCCCAGAGACAGATTTTTGAAGTGCAAAGTCTCAGAGGTGTGCTTTGCAACAAGTGAAATGAAAGGCAGGAGAACACAGTGGAGCGGAGCTCAGTACAAGCACACCAACTGCCTCTGTACCCACAAATCCATAAAAATGAAATACCCGTTTGCTTTACTCTGTTTTTAGCTGGAAAAGGGGGGTGTTATTGTGTTATTGAGTTACACAGGAGGATTTGGAATATAGATTAGTCTCTCTTTGCAGGCAGCACAGCAGACATCAGTCACAAACCGTTTGCAAGTAACACCTTGTATTTCTTACTAAAAAGTTAAACCTTTTCAGCTCAGGTTTTCAATGTAGGCCTGAGGGATTCTGAGCTATTTTCATACTTTCTAATTGTCTATTTGTCTTTAATTAATTCATTCAACCTGCCACACTTGTTGGACAGAAAACCACATAATGCAATGAATGTGAATGTATAGTATTCATGTTCAGCGGCCTGATATTTCCTGACCAGGTGCTTCACCTATGAATTGACTTATTTTACATTCATAGGAAATTACTAGCAGCACTCAGTGTCAGTTCCCCATTGGCACCAGTTACCAGAACCAAATTACACTCAGGTCAGGTAGTTATTAAGTAGATCCATCCATCCATTTTCTGAACCGCTTTATCCCTGTAGGGGGCCGCGGGTATTAAATAGATATCAAATATGTCATAATCAAAAAAAGAGAAAACTGATTATGATCTCAATAGCAGACACAGTAAATTGCATAGCTATGGTCTACAGTACTTGGCTAAGGAATGTTTTATTAGTAGTAAATGTGGAGACTTTCAATTATAATTGAAATACAACCAAATAGTCTTTGAAGCACATAATTTCTGAAATGTTTTGACATTCATTTTTAGGACATTTTTATATTTCTTCTCTTTTTATGGTATGTTGATTGATAGCGCATCCAGCTAATCACATATTCACACATCAATGGCTGCAAACTAGCAATTCTGTGGTTCTTGACTGTGAATTAACCCCATTTTCAAGGCCACGACACATATGCCAGAACTGAACATTTACATGACATCAAGAAAAATGATAAATTATGAAAATCAAGTGAAAGATAGGATCACATCAACAATAACAACAGCCACAAGTCAAGCAAACACCCTTAAGCAAGTGACAGCCATTTTTCAGCCTCTAATTGGAGTTGATTTTTCAGTGACAGGAAATGACAAGTGCTGATTGGAGCTCTGTTTATTCACAGAGAGGTGACATGGCTCAGAGGCAGCTGTTCAAAATTATCTAAATGTGTGACACTGACTCTGATGGATGTAGATTCAGAGATTGACACTGGTGCCATCTCTTGAAATAAACAGTGAAGATTTTAATGTGGTGTTGCTCGCTTAGAGCAAAAAATCCTGCAGCAAAATGTGTGCAGTGACACTGTGTAGTGGCCTGACCAGTAAATACTGTACACCACACCAGTTCACCATTAAAATTAGAAGGACATTACACATTAAAGCGGATCTGGAGTTGATATCAGATATTGAGTTGGCATATGGCAGCTGTTTGACTGGAGCTGCCAATATAATATCCAAAGAGTAAAGGAGGCCATCATTAGGCTGAAAAGCAACATAAACCTATAAGAGAGCTATCAGAAACATTAGATGTGGCCAAATTAACAGTTTAGTACAGTCTTAAACAAAAGGAAAGCACTGGTCAGCTCAACATCAATGAAAGGCCTGGGAAACTTTAGGCAGGTATTGACTGCAAAGGATTTTAATGCAAATATTTACCATATAAGTATGGTTATATAAAAAATTATGTCACTTTGCCGAAATGCCTTTGAACCCCTGAAAATACTCTTTCTCTTATTCTTAAAATGTCGTTAAGTCTAAACGTTTTTGTGAAAGCTCTCAAAGTAAAACTGAGAGTCTACACTTTGATCACATCTGGATTGGTTTATTTAAAATCCGTTGTGGTGGTGTATAAAGGCAAAATCATATCATGCCCAAATACAGTAGTTTTGGACCTAACTGTATACAACAGTTTTCAAGGGTTGTATTTCTCATATCAAGGAGACTGTACATTTTGAGGAGTGCTCCTTTAACATGTTATCTCCTGTGTTTGTGTTTTGTAGATGCATAAATAAAGAAAATGTAATGAAGGTCAGTAGAAAATGAAAAGTCTGCTCTTACTGATATAAATGTATCTATTCAGTCACATTTTCTAGCCTTTTGTTTAACTGTCCTCACCTCTAGCCCAGAGTGAGCTGAGATAGTCCACATGGATGCACAACTTCTTCTTTATCATATCTATGTCAGCCCATTTTCTAGTTGTGTCACATAATCATTTTGCAGTGAGAAAACACATTCTTCCACTGATCTTTCACATAACATGAATGATTGAAAGATCCAGAAAAAGAAAGATGGCAAAGGCCAGAATAACTTCCCATGACGATCGGAAGTGCAGATAGAGGAATACTGGAGCTGGAGGGGTGGTAGCCATAAGCTGTTGTTGATATGTTGTGCAATAAGTCATCTGCAGTCATAACCTAGCGTGAGTGGCAGTGTGACAGTGTGCTTCAGCAAAAGCTATAGGTGAAAATAAGTGGTACTCCAGTCTCAGCCAATCACACTTTCATTTGTTACTGAATCAGTAGAGTGGGGGGCAGCAGCTAGTAGCTAAGAAATCAAAGAGACAGACAAGAGCTCACAAAGCTGTGAGGTCTTGCTTGGTGAATAAGTAATCTTTATTCTCTAACAACTACCACTGAACTGCCATTAAAAGAGCAATCTTGCTCTGATACAGTGGTCAGTGACACTCAGGACATTGCAGGAATGTCAAACACTGTCAATTTCCATTGGATTTGTCCACCTTTTCTCTACTCTGCCTCACGTACAGTATTTTTTCTAATTAGAGATTTTCTAATTCAATTAGGAATGTCAAAATAATGTAATTAATATAAGTTAATTACAGAAATTTCAATTAATCACAGAAAAAATATCACACTTTAAAAATGAATCCTGATTAATCATGCTCCATGGTGCCTTTTTACATGGTTTGAGCCTATTAAACAGCAGTACCACTTTCTACGGATCTGACACTAAATCCTGAAGTAAATAATACTGGCCCAGTCAACACACAAGCTGATTCTGTACCAAAGAGCCAAAGAGGCAGTTTTGGCTTTTGTATGGACAAGGAAACTAATGGCAGTTAACACCACAACCCCAGCACTGAAGTGGCATTCATAAATGGCGAGTAATGTTTAATGCCTTTATTTCCGTCATCTGTTAAAATTAAACTAGTTTCAAACAAGTACAAAAAAACAGCAAGGGAAAAGAGGCGAATTGCGATGGCTTTTTATATTTTAGGTCTGGTTTGGTCTCTGTCGACACCTGAAGGAAACTTATTTTTTAATGCTGTAAAACTTTTGCTGTGTTCACCAGATAATCACCAACTCTGGGTTTATTATTTTGTCTTTGTGGTTCTAGCCAGCTTTTGTGCATTGTATTGATTTAAAATGTTACAGCAAGTTGCAAGTCACAAACAGAAATGTTACAGGCCATTCACCAACAAAGCTAAACTGACATATAAATGTTCTGTAAAAAAAATATGTGGATTGCAGTGTTTGTTGATAACTGTGATTTACAGGAAAGTCTCCTTGACCAGCAACTGTGCCAGAAATACTTGTTTCTCTATAAATCCCTTGTTGAGGTATACTAATAAAATACAGTACAACACTGATTCACTGTCTGCCACTACTAATAAAAACTAATGGATGCAAAGATAATTATTCATTCAAAATTCTAATACTGTAATCATTATTACAGGCATTTATTCAAAAACCAAAAGATTTTTAAGGGTTCTAATAAAATTTCTACTTTTTTTATATTTAATAATAAAATATTTGTGTATTTTCCTAGCTGTTATATTTTGCAATGTTCTCCACAGCAGGACGCTAAGCTTTGTGTGGTGATGGTTTCTGTAGCTGTCAGTGTTTCATTGCTGCCACCTTTTAACTCAGAACTTGAATTCTTTGCAGTGACCTTCTCTTCACTGTATGTACCGTCACAGCTGTAGCACACAGCTTGAGAATGACGGTATCACCCACGCTATCAACATGTACGCCTAACACAAATATCTTCAATCAAATGTTTGTGTCGGTTTATTATTATTTATTTAAATTGCCTCCTGTATTCCTCACCATCAGTGATCATTGTCTGTTTTCAATGAAGGATTTCAAGCATCACTAAAGACAGTGATGATCAGTGATTCAAGAGCAACTACTGTATCAGTGACAGCCCCAGAGATGACGGGTACTACATTTAGATAGAAGCAACCAAATGAGACAGTAATGAATTTCGGTCACACCCTACACACTGCACTGAACACACTGAGATATTGTCACTGTTAGACAATGCCCATCAATCTGTTCTCTATTCTCTCTAACCCCTGCTAGCTGAGGCTTGTGTCTAGATTGATTAAGGCAGAAAAATATCCTTAACAGATGACCAATCCATTGTTCGATCAAGATATTCTGTACACGTACAGGTATATTAACACATGTGAGAAAGTTCCTCATGCTTTTCTTTACAAAGGACTTTCTCAGGAGGCCTTGATGGAATTATGATTTACATTTTCACAGCAGGTACAGGCTGGGAATGTTAAGCAAATTAGCCCACTGATGTGTCACATCGGCAGGAGTTTTTTTTTTTAATGCCAAGTGTGTAAAGTGCTGTGCAGCATCCATGCTACAGACCCACTCTAGTAGTTCCCGGACATTCACTAAATACTATTCCCCAGCATAATATCTAGAAATATAGAACAGTCTGAGCTAAATTTAGACTCTGATTCCTCTGACAGAAATGCACGTGGAAAACAAAGTTCCTGCAGTGGAAACCCTACACAGTGTATTAACACAGAATGTAAAATAAACTTTAGATGCAGTGTGAATGCAAAGATGTGAGTGGCTAAATAAGGATAGAACACACACACACACACACACACACACACACACACACACACACTGGCTTGCTAATAATTAAGCCACTTTGACTGAAGAATAAATATTTGCCAACGATCAAATATCAGTTTAATTATGATAGACCATATAAAAAAAGCACAAATCACAAAATAACACTAAAATCAAATTATGGTTTGTAAATGTAATGTAAATGCATCTGGTTCTAAAGCACCACTACTGAGTTTGTTCCATTAAAATGATTCAAATGTTACACACATTCATGGTGCCCAGAAGATGACGCTTAATGACTTCGGTAATGATCAGCTGGTGTTTTCTCTATTGCAACCAGCAGATCAAAATTCTGACTCACTGTGGCCCCTGAATTATCTGCTGCAGTTTCATTCAGTGACTTATGACTCCAAACCTGCAAAGGTAGTGCTAGTTAGCACTAAAACACAAACTACAGCTACTACTACACATTATTTACAATTTAATTAGTTGAATTCCATGCAGAGGTGTGTTCTGAAATTGAAAGAACTGAAATAAAAACATGTCATATTGTAATGAACCGACTGTATATGCAGTTTTTAGTCACACAAACATTGCTGCTGATTTGTCTGAATAGTTTTTCTTGTTGTTATCATTGTTATTAGTACATTTTAATATGTTTGGGATGTTTTATGATACAATAAAATATTAACTTGAAGAGTAGTTGCTAACGTGGCACTTCCCTAGGAATTTTAGCAAGTAATGTCACTCTCAAAAACCAGTGTTAACAGCAGCAGAATAAATAATACTAAAGTTTCTAAAGAAACATTATGAGCAGGGATTGAGTTGTTGTTTCCTATGAATGAACCCTGTTTCCTCAGAAGCAGCACAATGGCATCTGTGCTCAGCTGCACTGCTGATCCACGGGTTGTGATTTGCAAGAACACCACAGGAATCATCATAGCAAACGTGGAGATGAAAAAATGTCTTATCATTTGCAGCACGGTGCTCCATCCCCCTGAGGAGACGCCTAAACAGCAGTGAGAGATGGCTGCTATTGATGGGTCGCAGTGGGTGAATCTCCTCCTTACACTTCATCAACACCATCCTTGACATTGTCGCTAATTCGAAAATACTTCTTCCTACCGCAGATGCAAATGTATACGTATGTGGATTTAATGCTAATGTGGTTTTTAACAGAATCTTCGTGTGACATGACCTAGGCTCAGGTGATAATAACCACTTTTCTACATGTCCTTAATGGCAACTGAGGCTGACTGGAAAACGAGCAATGAGCAGCATGAATGGAGTGTACGGCCTCTTTGAATTCCTGCTTCCTCCATCTCTAAGGATTTAACCAAATTTGAGAAGAAGGTTGTGTTCATTGCTGTCTTGTTGAGAGGAAAAAGCAAATGCAGAGGAATTACAAGCATTTATCACCTGACATGTGAGGTATAACAGAAACGTGAGACGTGTAACAGATAAAGATTATAGATGCGTGTGTTGTAAAAGAAAAATGACGTGCAGATAAAAGCTAAGGTGGTGCAGCATACAGTAATGAGAGTGACTGTGGATCGTTCCACTCACTCATCCAGACTCAGCTTCCTTCAGCATATTGAATTAAGGGATCCCTGATGGACACACACCTTAGTGTCAGCATATGAGTGCAGTTTTACAGTAACTTACAGTAATAAAAACATTTTATAAAAACATTTTCCTTTAAAAAGACACTACCAAGGAAAAGTTTATTAACATGGTATTCCTATGTTTGAGATTTAAAAAACAAACTGATAGAAATGATCAATCAATAAATCATAATGTTTTTTGTGCGCTTATATAAAGTAATTAAATTCCTTCTTACTGGCGTCGTTACACTAAGTGATAAATGTGACTGAGTACATTAGATGATCTAAAGAATTAGGTGCTTTCCAGTGAGCACTCGTTTGTCATTATTTTATAACACATTCACACTAGAGCTCGCTCTTACCTGTCCAGAGCGATGGCAGTCATTGAATAGATGCTGGCAAAGACCGCCGCGATCGGAAAGAAGTTGTGGAAGCGGCAGTAGACCAGTCCGAAGTACCACTCGTTGTGCACGGCGTAGGTGAAGTTGATCACCGTGTTGAAGGCGGACATGGAGGCTTCGGCGAACGCCAGGTTCAGCAGAAAATAGTTGGTGACGGTCCTCATGCGTTTGTGTGCCATAATAATCCAGATCACCGTAACATTACCAACCACGGACACGATTACAATACAGCTGTAAGCAATGGCCCAGAGGACGATTCTCCAGACTGGCTGCACAAACTGGTTCCAGTAGACGGTCCTGTTATTGGTTGTGTTGGAGCTGTTGGCCCAGTTTGGCAAATCGGTGGAATTGAATAGAGGATCCATTTGGCTGTCACAGAAAGTCACATTAAATCACTGTCCATAAACTGCATACAAAGTCAGCTAAAGTGAAATAAAGCCTCACGCTCTCTTGAAAATGGACATAACTGTAGTCTGCGAAAAGGTCATTTGAAAACGTCTGGAAAATGATCAGTTCTGAAATTCTGAAAGTATCGGTGACTTAAGTGTAAATTTCAATAAACGTCCATCTATCTCAAACATTCTCCCGTGCGTAAAAACGAAAACACGACTTTTACGCACATTACAGCGCAGGAACAGATATGTGTTCTCCTGACTGGTCACACGTGTGGTGTTGCTCTGCTCATTCCGCTCTCCCTCAGCGCCTCTGTGCTCGCTCCTCTTGCTCCTCTGCTTAAACTGAGCGGCAGCACACCAGCTTATGGAGCGAGCCGCTGCGCACTCGCCCAGTAGGCAGCTTGAGTAATTATGATTATGGATGAACCCAGGTAGATTATTCACTGCATCCTCCGGTGAGCCAACAAGATTATTATATCTAAATGCTTTTTATGAGATTT
>OMLM01000391.1:0-11347 GCA_900302695.1 Helostoma temminkii
GTACTACTCCTGGAAAGAGCAGCATTTCAAAAACAGGTTTATAAAACACATCGTCATGGTTTTATAGTTGAAGCAACAAAGCCCGATGAGGTGGGGATGGACTCACAGAGAGACAGAAGGAGAACAAAAACCCTCCTTCGTCAGTTTTTAATAGCCCCCCTGGGAGATCATCCTGTGTATTACACACACAGACACACACCTGACAAGACACTTGGGTCTTTAGTCTAGGGAAGATCGTGTGTTCCATGTCTTAGGTGTTTTGTGTGTGAGCGTGTAATTCTGGGCACATTGACCAACACGGCGACTCCCCGTAAGGTGTGTGGGTGAATGAGTCAATGTGCGTCTCCGTTAAAGAGCGCCGTCATCGGTGCAGCCCGCACCCACCGTGTAACGAAACTCCTGCAGGTTGGACACGCCGTGAAAATGAACAAAAGCCCCAGCAACGACTAAGATGTGGAACAACTGGTGGGAATGGAACTAAGAAACAGAGAGAAAGACAAACAGAGACAAATTCAGTCAATTCAATGTGTTTGAGAGATAAACAGGAAGACACAAAGCTAGAAAAATATGAAGAAAGTGCTCCTACTTTGGAGTAATTTTAGAATTAATGGGTAATCACATGGAGAATAATGGCCTCTAATTGGAGCATACAGTTTCCAATCAGTGTTGTGTGTTTATTAGCTACTTACCCAGATGTCACACTTTCCAGGGAAAAACCTCTCTGGGATGCGAGCGGCATATAGACAGGCTCCTGTGATGTAGAGTGTCGCCATCAGCAGCAACCAGCCCATCTGACCAATGGTGGTCGCCTTAATCAGACCCTCACTGATGACAAAGTGCAGGGTGGGAACCACACCACTGAGACCCAGACCCACGAAGACACCTAAACACAAACATACACAGAGAAGCTGATTAAATAAGAGAAGTAAGACAAGAATAAGTTTCACTGGCAGTGTTTAACTGTCCAGTATAAATGATCCAGACATGAAGTTTCTGTTCTTCACAAGGCAAGTTTATACAACCAATTAAAAAAAATATTCAGATATGGAATCTGTGGCTGTATATGAATAAGACTTTTCTTCCGCCTCTAAATCAATTTATAATACCTAATAAAATGCCAATATAGATGATAAACAACACAGCTGTCTTGTACTGTACATTTGTTTATTTTATATGATCGTAAAATGATTTAATCTGCTGATAATTATTAGCTTGGTAATTACTGCTGTTTACCTAAGTGTTTATGAACCATGCTTACATTTAAAGTGAAGACATATTTTTGGATTTTATATAAATTTGTAAAATAAATAGATTACCAAAATATCCCATTTAAATGTTTAAATTTAAACACAACGAATTGTTAAAAAAAAAAAAAAAAATCAAGTAAGCTAGACAGTTTATATCATAACTAAATTTTACACTTTGGAGACACATGAAAGTGATAGAGGAACAAAGACAAGAGAAGCGGCCACTGCCATACTGGCTAAAATGGCAGATGAATGAGCTGCAACAGACCCAGAATGCACTGCAGCTGGATTTGAGTCGCACAAGGACTAACTAACTAAACTAATTATTAAGATGCGTCACTCTACCTGCTCTAACTCCTCTGTACTGTGGTGTGGCGAAGAAGTCGCACTGTGAGACAGTGATGGCAGCCAGTCCCAGTATGCACACCACAATCAGGTAGATGAAACAAGGCTGAGGAGAGCAGTAAAAAGAATAGTACAGCCAGGGGACGAATGAGCCCATGATGAGGAAGGCAATCCCACTGTAGTCCAACCTAGAGACAGAAAAGCTGCTTGATTATGTGTCTTTGAGCACCAAATTACTACTTTTCTACATTTCCATTATTATAACTACTATATATACACACTATATTATTATATTACTTTCACATTGGAGGTAAAAATCAGTATCTTACTTGGAAAAGACCCTAGATACACCCTCGGAGTGGCAGTAGACTGTGTGGAAGAGCCAGGAGAAAGAGAGGCAGAGGATGGCTCCCAGGAAAAACATCCCAATCACTACCTTCTCCTGGACCGGTGCCACAAACGACATGTTCGGCCTGAACATGTACATCAGGCCCAGAAAGAGGAAGAACAGACAGCCTGCAGAGAGAAACAGATGGACAGAGATTTTAGTAACTACGATAAATAATTGAAATGAAACTGAATAAAATTTCTATGATTTACCAACTCAAACACACTAAAACAAGACAAAACTCAGTAACAAAAAGGAAACATTTACATGCAGTATCTCTTTTAAACCACTAGATGGAAGCAGATGAAATAAAAATGTGCAGTTTCAAGCGAGGATAAATCTAAGATGTGGTTTGTCTTCAGCAAAATACTAAAATAAAAACTCTTTCAAATAGGATCTGAACTAAACACAATCCAACTAATTCCAAGGGACCCACCAAAATGAAAAAACCCTTAAGCTAAGCTTTCAACACTGGTGCTTATAAAAGCTAATAAGCTTAGCTTTGCTTCATGCCAGTGCAAAAGTTTACACAGGGATTTAATACCTTCAAACTCCGAGTAAATACGAAGATTAACCAACAAAACAGGAGTGAGTGGAGTAATATGTTACAGAAATAGACACAGAGAAGCAAAAAAATGTGGTGTGCGTTCTTTTAGATCTGTTATTTGGAAACCAGTCATTAACTGGTTTACAGAGTAAACCATTCAGAATGAATGTTGCTTCTTTTATTTTGACTTGGCAGCCAACTTTAAGGTACGAGATTAGGTCTTTTGAATAAATTTTGATCTGGCACTGACAGACAGGATTAATTCAGTGTCAGGGACTGCATGTGTCTTACCTAGCAAGTGTGTCCAGATGTTTCCCGTCTCTGTGTGGATCCTAAAGATGCTCCTGAAGCAGGCGCGAAACGAAGGCATAGGTGGCCTGTGGCCATGAAGCAGGAAGTCGTTGTCCTTCAGCCAATCAGGGAGCACGTCGTGAGGTATGACGCGCCACCGGCCCTCCCACACCTGATTGGTTAAAAAAATGACACAGAAAGAAACCATATTAAAGTTTTCAATAAGGGAATGTAATCTAATTAAAATGCCCTTACTGTGCATATGTGAGTGTGTGGAGTGTTGTCAATCAACTGAACATTGTTGGGGTCAAGTGCTGTAAATACAGTAAATAATCTGAACAACCCTGAAAAAAAGCTAGAGATAATGGTTTGACAGTTTCTTGCCTGAGAAATTTATTTTTCTAATTTACAACCTGCTGGTTGCAGCTTCAGACTATGAGTAATTGCTACTCGTTTATTTTTTTTTCCAAATAGTGACACATTGTTGATTAAGAAAACTCCTCCTGGATATATATTTGTCTCTTAGAAGTCGTAAAATCTATTAAAACCATAACCATATCATATTCTGAGAGTAAAGAAACCAATAAACGTTCTCTATCACAATTTCTTCTGAAATGTATTTTGGACATTTTCCAGTTTGGCTTGTGCACAGACACAATAAATAAATCCAACCTAAAATGTTGTCAGACAACATCTGGTTTAGTTTTTTTTTTACTTTATTGGTTTCTTTTACTATGTGGCCTTATTAAGTGGTGATTTAAAACTGCTTTTAAAAAACAAACATTGTTTTTTCTTTAATTTGTTCTTAAGAAATGTCCTCTATCTCGGATCCGTGATGTGCTCTTAAACCGCTGATATTGCTCATAACTTCATTCTTATCTTGTTGGATTCAAGATCTTTTTAAGTAGGATGCACTTTCTAGTTGTTCCTGTTTAGCATAGGTAAACACCCCAACGGTGCCCATAAAATAGCATGAATTTTTAAAACAGTGTACAACACATAAAAGTCTTGAACAGAAAAGAAAAGGGAAGTAAGAGATAGTTGATCACCGCGGACTTACCGGAGTTTTGAAGCACGTGAACAGCAAACAAGCCTCACATTTCATAGCACTGACAGAGCATATAAAATAATACACATACACAACTAATGACGAAATAAAAAAAAATGTCTGATGTCAAATAAAAACAAAATTTAAAAAAACTATGATCTGAATTGAAGTGCTGGTGTAGTGTTTATTAATTATTAGTCTAAAAAACAAGCAATAAAAGTAATGGAAATAATTATTTTAAACTCCTACAATGATGATAATATGACTGTAATTTTGATCCTATAACATTATACAACTTCAGAGTTATAACCAGTTATTTTACACAATCATTTCAGCCCTGAAAGTGTGCGTGGATTTAGTTTCTCCCTAAGAACAAATACCAAATAAGAAAACAATGGTGACTATCATAATCTTCATAAAACTGCTTAAGTGGGGTTTAAGAAGAAATTTCTTCTTAAGAACGCTTTGTGAATGAAGCTGAATGCTCTTGGGAGGATTAAATTAAGTGGGCACTGGAATTAAAGGTGTGGTGCTCACAAACGTTGGCACAGCGAAGTTCAAGGAGAGGACTGATACAAAATAATTTTTTTCTTTCAAAAGTGGCAAACAAATTTAGCATAAACTAACATTTGTACCTGAACTTGTGAGTGTGTGTGTGTTTAGTACCTTGTGAACAAACTCCTCCATCTTCTCCATTGCATGATGTGCCTGCAACAACGGAGTCATTCCCATGAAACCCTCATCACTGCTCCTCTCGTCCTCTTCCTGTTCGGTCTCCTCTTCTTCTCCTCCTCTGTCATCCTCTTCATTTATTCTTCTCTCCTCTTCACACTCTGGGGCACTCTGAAAGAAACATACCAATTATTAGTACAGGGACATTTTAGAAGACTCCCAGGACATTTTCTTGTTGTGTTCAAGCTTCAAGAAAATCTTTTTTTTTTATTATTCCTATGGGCATTTCAGTGTTAGTTGGTGAAGGAAGTGAATTGTAACTGAAAGACAGGTTGGTGACCTTTAATTTCAACCTGAAGTGAGCGCCATACTCCCTTCACACGTGTCAAACTATTGATCCCAGATTGCATAATCCTCTCACACAAATAAAAATCTAAATGATAAGATAACTTCCTTCCAAGTTCATTATTGATGTTTTTCCACAATCTACTGACAACAAATCTTTAAGATAATGCGAGAACACATTTTGCATGTTTCCATATCCAGCTAAGTCTTCCCATTAATTTCCTCCAGACTAAAATAATAAAAAAACAAAGCCATATTAAAGCAATGATTCTGTGTCTAAACAATTGAACATGGAATATATTTTAAGAAAATAGCGCTAATTTTTAAACAGATAGAGGCAGTTTATCTAACCATCCATTTATAAATAGAAGGTTAGACAGACAGTGTGAATTCAATCCAACAAAAAAGCTGTCGCAGCTGTGAAGCCAGGAACAGAATTAATATGGCTAACAGTCTGTGATAAATACACAGTCATTAATCATAACTGACACAGACAGAAACAAGCAAACAGACCCACACTGACACAATAGAAACAACGATGTGTTTGGATTTGATAAGTCATAGGGTCCCACCTCTATTTAACAAACCCAGAATTTTTTTTTTTTGCCAAAACAACACACAAACACAACCTCCTCCACATACATGACACATAAATCTGAAAGGAAATGATTAGAAGTGATGTGCCTTCTGCTTTTTTTTATTACTCTCAAAGAGGATGGTGAGCAACAAACGGAGGCAAGTGAGAAAATGATGAAAAAAAAAGAAAAGAGATGGACAAGAGAAGTGCAGTAAGAAAAGTCCTTCTGCAGTCCTTCTTTATACATACATGTGTGTGTTGACCATGTTTCCTTTCAGTCATTCACACCTGAAGGTGAACCGTGAAAGCACATACTCATAAATCCACTGTATACTTCAAACCCAAAGTAAAGGTGACACCTGACATGGACATGTGCTGTGCAAGTGAAGGTAAGTGCACTATGTGAATAAAGGGTATTTGGGTGACTGCCAAGGAGTCACGTGTGCTCTGCGGACTTTGCGTGTATCAGTGATAAGCTCTCATGTGTGTCCATGCATAAGTGTAATGTCCAGATGCTGCCAGGTTATTCTTCAAGGGTTTTAATAACTATGTCTGTGTGAGTATGTGTATATGTGGGGGAGGTGGGACAAGAGGTTGTCCTCTAAGTGTACTGAGAACTCAATATGCCTTTGCTAAATCAGTGCCTCCTGAGAAGTCAGCTACACATTTATACCTGCACTGATGATTATGGGCACAGGAATAACCTGTATAAAGATCTCCAGTCATGATTTAGAGTACATTATAGTACATAAACAGCTCTGGTTAAAGTCACTAACAATCTTCTATTAGCTTCAGACAGTGGTTTTCTCTCTGTGCTTGTCTTGTTTGATGTCAGTGCTGCTTTTGACATTATAGATCACAACATTTTATTACACAAACTGGAACTTGTCATTGGATTGTAGGAAAAGCACTAGGTTGGTTTCAATCTTATCTGTCAGATAGGTTCCAATTTGTTCATGTTAATGATGAGTCTTCCATGCAGACAAAAGTTAGTTATGGAGTCCCACAGGGTTCTAAGCTTGGACCGATACTTTTCACTTTATATATGCCCTTAAAACAAATGAAACAAATCAATTAGTCAAACTTCAACAATGTTTAAAAGACATAAAGGCCTGGATGTCCTGCAATTTTCTGATAGTAAATTCAAAGACAGATGTTATTCTAATCTAATGTCTAATCATATAGTTACTTTAGATGACATAGCACTAGCGTCTACTGTGAGAAATCTGTCTCTAAAATTAGAAGCATCCTGTCTCAAAGTGATGCTGAAAAACTAGTCCATACATTTGTTACTTCTAGACTGGACTACTGTAATTCCCTACTAACAGGATGTACCAGTAACTCCTTAAAAAGCTTCCAGCTGATCCAAAATGCTGCAGCCATAGTTCTGACTGGAATTAATAAGAGAGATCATATTTCACCTATATTAGCTTCCCTCCATTGGCTCCTTGTAAAATCCAGGATAGAATTTAAAATCCTTCTCCTCACATATAAAGCACTTAATCATCAAGCCCCGTCATATCTTAAATACCTTATAGTACCATGTCATCTCAACAGAACTCTTCGCTCTCAGAGTGCAGGTATACGTGTGGATCCCAGAGTTTCCAAATGTAAAATGGGAGGCAGAGCCTTTAGCTATTAAGTTCCTCTCCTGTGGAACCTGCTCCCAGTTCAGGTTCAGGAAGCAGACACGTTCTCTACTTTTAAGACTTGGCTTAAAACTTTCCTTTTTAATAATGCTTATAGTTAGAGCTGGTTTCAACCATCTCTTAGTTATGCTGCTATAGATTTAGACTGCTAGGGGGCCTCCCTTGACACACTGAGCTCTTTGTGCTTCTCTCTCTCTATAGTTGTAAATTGGTGCTAAATAAATTAACTTGAATTGAAGTAAATTGGGCCAGAGGAAGCATCGTCACAGATAAACTTCATACTTGTAGATTACACACTGATATTTCACATAATACCTTCAAAACAACAAGATGGCAGCTTTGCACTGTAATAGTGTGTTCTGTACTTCCAGAACAGACAGAACTAGGACACAGTGTGTGTATCAGCCACTTAAAAACATACTTCTATTGTGTGTTTTACTAGGTCACATTTAATTTTACAGTCAGTATAGAATGTTATGCTGTAACTTGTTATTTTGCTGTTATTTGCTATAACAAATGAATAACATTCTGTAAAAGGGTAGAAGTAACATGTAATATGTGAACATGTTGTAATTTTGCATTTATGTAAAAGTCAGGTCTGAGCTGATTTGTGAATCTGGAACCTGTTCATCTGGTAATGACACTTTGTTCATAACACAAGTGTTATCCCTGCAGCTCTGGACTTGTGAGTACATTTTTGGATTTTCACAACAAAGTCAAATCTCAGTGGACAAACATTTGTTAGACACAAACATGTTTGTGTCTAACAAAAAACTCACAAGCTCTACAAATAAAATCTGTAACAAAATTGTTACACTAAAAGCTAACAAGAAAACAATCATGTGTAGACTGTTTTATGATTAAAGCACACTGTGCATCGTGTATTTATCTAGTATTTATACAGCATTTTTGAAAATGCACTGCATTAGCAGCTAAATACACTGTCACAGAGTTAAAACCAACAAAACACTCAGAACCATGGTTTTCACAAGATGGCAACAACATGTAGCTGGCAAAAACTGTGAAAATCTGCCACAGAGTGATTTCCTCTCTGATCTTCAAAACAAATAAGCTTATAATTGATGTTGTGTATCTGCTAGTTGTCTACCTTTGTGTCAAATGAAACACAGAGAGCTGAGCTGTAAGAGCAACATGTTGATGTTTTGGACTGAGAAGAAAAAAATACTGAAAAATGGCCAGCCGCCAGCTTATAAAAAAAAGGGTAGAAAATGCCTTTCCCTGTCACTCATCTGTTCAGCAGCACTAAACTAACAACCATGTTTTGATGTTCAGCAGCAGGTGATGGCTGATGTTGCTGTAATCAGATATAATAGAGATGCAGGCATAAAAAAAAGGACTGTAGCAACGAAGCTGGATAAGGTTCTTGGAAATTCAGGCTATCCCTAACACACTAATGTGCTTACATTCAAGCACTCACACACACCCCCAACTTGGATATGTCAGACACACGTGACTCGACCTCAGCTGCACGGCCTTTAGAAGTCATTATGGCAGAAGTTATGGAGTCAATTTTCACTCTGAGTGAAGTCTGTGTGTGTGGTTAAGGATATGATCTGATCCTCTGGGGAAGTGTCCATCCTTGGCTCTGAGAGCTCATCATATACTGTAACAGCTCATCATGTATGACTAAAGCAGACTGGAGGTCAGTGCAGCCAGGCTGGCTGCTTGTCCGAAGCCACAGTCAACTGGGTTGTTATCGTACCACAGCAGAGCACTGTTTTTATATTTCTAGGAAAATATTTCCTGAGAAACACCTGAGAGAATGTACGTGTTTAAATAGCTCTGATAACATGTTCAAAATGGTAAAGGGAAAGCTAGTCTGTTATCAAAGTAAACATATACACACACATGCACTAAAAGGTCAAAAGGTTAGACACACATAACTGCAAACTCACTAACTATAACTAAAAACTGCATCAGTAAACATAACATACTACTGGAAGAAAGCACTTTTGTGTGCTGATTATAGGCCTCTGTACATTTCTGCAAATGTTTCACACATGCAATGTAAATGTTTCACACATGCATGAGTAAAGCAGTTACTAGAAAATCCCTTGAGACACTGGTCTGCACGAGAGGTGGTAGTCTTAAAAGTCCCTAAACACCAATTTTATCTTCTGCCTTACACACATACACAAAATACATATATCCTGCTCCCCTTAGACTCATTTACCCTTCTATACGTAGACGTTGCTAACAACAACAAGTAATGACTGTTCACACACACTTGAGACACTGTGTTTATGTATACGTTATGAGGAATCTCGCTGTAATTAGTTCTGCTGAGCTCTATGGTCAGACAGTAAACAAAAAGTTTAAGGAGGCAGTAAAGAAAAGATACGAAAAAAATCTCTTCTTACTAGGAAACATGGAACTTCAGCCTTAAGGTAAACAAAGTCACATGCTGGTAGTCAAGTCAAGGTCAGGATTAAGCAAACAGCTGCCAGCCAATAGCAATACAGCTGAAACTCTGTGGACCAATGGATGAGAGTCTGAATCTATAACAGACAAGGAGGGAAGAGCTCACCCTTGTACAGCATAACCCATATGCGGTGCTGGCAAAGATCTTTAACATGTGACTCACACATGCATAATGCTTTCTTAGGATGATAAAATTTGAGAGAGAGAAAAATGACAGTGTGTTCCAAGTGCACACATTGCAAAAGTGTCAAACCAATCCTTCGCAATAAGACTTTCCTGTGAGGCAATAACTGAAATATGTTACACTATTTTGGACATCAGGTGTGATTTATTAGCCTAAACCATGAACCTTTTTTTAGTTCACACCTCTAAATCAATGAGAACAATTGTTTTAAATTTTTCTTAGATAAAGCACAAACTTACATAAGTTCCCATCCACTGTATCACCTAAGAGGTGGTAGGATGACTAGTGAATCTGGGGTTTTAGTGCACAATAACCAGGCATAATGTTAGCATTGTGGTCATGGACAACAGGTACAATAAGAGGAAGTGAACTGAATGTTACATCCACCATACACAGACCAGGCCTCAATACATGAAGGCAATAAAAAAAGCTTCAGCACAAAGAAAGGATGTGCAGAGGCCACTAGGGCCCAAAATCAATCAGGCGTTTGTTCATCTTTTACTGGTATTTCCTTTGTTTTGTTGTACATGGCCAAAGGGTGTGAGCAATAAAATTCCACAACAGTTTCTGGTCTCATTTTCTCCTTGAACATAAAAGTACCTGTTGTCTGAATATTGTGCAAGATACACAGTCAGACACTTTAGTTCTCAGCTGGGTCTTTCCTCCAATTCAGTGAAAATCTAAAGTTCATTAGCGACATTCAGTTGGAACTGATCACATAACAGATAATCATCGAAATCTTAATTGGCTGAACTTAATGAAATGATGTGTAAAATAAGTTTAATTGATCTTTAATGACACAGAAGCCCTGCCACATAAATTGAAAGTTTAGCATGTTAGTTTTAGATGCACATGTTTGACGGCTTTTGGTGGTCTGTTTACACCAAATTCCGTTATGAAACAGTTCGTACTAAGTTATGAAACTGATGTTGTTTGTATTATTATTCTGAAACTATGGGGTGATCAGAAAGAAATGCAAATACAACCTCAAGGGGACAAATTCAGAACTGAAACTGGAAATGTGTTTTTTAAAACAAAAAATACATATATTTGATATAATCAAATATAATCAGTAAATAATTCACCTCATAGAACTAGCAAAAATAAGAGACATAAAGGTTTCCACACCTGTCTGACTGAATGTGAAACAGGATTTTTGTTTCCAACCTCAAACCTATGCAACACAAATTTACAAACACGTTTAAAGACATTTTAACACCCAAAATGTGTAAAGATTTAAAATGTGGCCTGTAAATATGACCTGGTTGCTGACTGGGGCAGGGAGCCCCTAGTATCCTCTCTGGTGTCCGTGTTGTGTTACAGGTAAAAAGAGTGCACAGAAAAAAACACAAGCAGACTCAATATACACACCTGAACATTATTGTGTTTCAGCTCAACGGCTATACACTGATTGCCTTTCAAAGTCAACAACAGAGATGCGGCTGTGTATGTACACACACACACACACACAGTCTAAAGGGGAACATAGATGAGAGAGGGTGTGTGGCACAGTTGTTAGATCAGTTTGATCAGAAGTATTGTCTTCACTGGATGCTAACCACTTGGTAATGATTCTGGTGTTTGCTTTCCTTCCGGGAATGTTCCAGGAACA
>OMLM01000391.1:11367-34075 GCA_900302695.1 Helostoma temminkii
CACACACCCTCTCTCATCTATGTTCCCCTTTAGACTGTGTGTGTGTGTGTGTGTATGTACACACACACACACACACAGTCTAAAGGGGAACATAGATGAGAGAGGGTGTGTGGCACAGTTGTTAGATCAGTTTGATCAGAAGTATTGTCTTCACTGGATGCTAACCACTTGGTAATGATTCTGGTGTTTGCTTTCCTTCCGGGAATGTTCCAGGAACATCTGCATGTTTACCCAGTGGGTTTATTTTTAGATGCTCGATATCCACATCACTTTAGACTAAAACTAAATGTCAGGCAAAGCTGAGCCAAACTCTTTTAATGCACTGTTAATTACTATGGCACAGAATGACTCATCTCTGAGTTTGAAAGGCTTGAAGGTGGTGAGGGTGTTGATGAGTGTCAGTAGCGGACGTTGACGAGCTCGGGGAACAGGCTTGTGATCAAACAAAATTTTGAGAAATGCTCCATTCTCCTTTAGCAGCTACTGCTGAAGTGCCCCTGGACTCCACCAGGGCTGGACCTTGTTGAGATTTTCATGGACAGGATTTCAAGGCACAGCCAGGGCAAGGAGGGTGGCCAGACATGGTTTGGCTGGCTTTGTAAGACAGTGGCCTTCAGTCAAACATGAAGGGAGAGTAAGGACCTCCAAGTTTAAGCTCTGTGCTAAAAAATGACAGGCTGCTCTGTTTGGGTGCAAGTTGTTGCCCCAAGTGAAGGAGTTAAGTGTCTTGGGCCATTTTCATGAGAGAGGGTGAAATTCAATTGTAGTGGACGTATTCTACCGGTGATTCTTTGTTCCAAACATCATCCATCTATGACCAGGGGCTTTGGGGAATGGATGGTCAAGATGAATTCCCTCTGTAGGGTGGCTAGGCTCACCTTTACAGGTACAGTGTGTGTACATGCGAGGGGTAGTCAGAGTAGAGTCAGTGCTCCTTCACATTGAAAGGAACCACTTGTGGCTTCTGATCAGAGTGCCTCTTGGATGCTTCCCTTCGGACATTTTCTGGGCTGTTCCAGCTTTGAAAAGACCCCAGGCTAGACACAGAGAGATTATATCTCTAATCTGGCTTAGGAATGCCTTAAGATCCCCCAAGAGGAGTTGGAAATGATTGCAGAGAAATGGATGAGTGGACTGGCCTGATTAGGCTGCTGCAATGGATGGATGAATGGATGAAAGGATGGACCCACAGACAAAGCAAAGTTTCATATATCCACCCAAAACCCTCTTAAACACCTTTAAATCTTAATGTGTATTACAAGTCAAAAAATTCCTTTTAAAAGTGAGCTTAAGTTATCTTCTGGCTTTTAATTAACTCCAGTGTTTAATCTACTTTTTTGATCTGAGAAAACATATTAGGACTTCAAAGAGAAAGTGGTGCTAAAACATGCTGTACACACACAAAGGCAACGGTGAAGTCAAGTGATCTCTAGTGAATGTGTGTGTGGTGTATGACTCATTGCTACTTTGCTTTTAGCTTCATTTTTCCTGTTACTCTACAGACAGACTTTGCTGTTTTACCATCACTTACAGAACATGATACTTCCATGCTAACAACAGCTATTTAATTATTTATGTGTGGGCATGTGTTTTGGAGGTATAGTTTTACTGTGTGATCAGTCGACCCACACCACACAGCTCCAGAAAACAGCATGCTCGCGTGTGTGTTTGTGTGTGTGTGTCATAAACTCACCCCACTGTGTGAGTGGCATTCTGCGGCACTGAGGTGACTCGTTGAAGAACCTGAGGTGGATGTGTCTCCTTTCTCCCGGGGACTCATGGGATCTGTATGTGTGCTATCTGTTGTGTGTTCTACTAGGTTTGAAGTTCTGTGTCTCAGCACAAAGGCTGGGCCCTCGGGCCCGCTTGTCTCTCCTCCGTCCAGCTTGAAACACTGGACCAGCCCGCACTGAAAACTGGAGAACACTCAGCTGGACAGGTAGACCCCGTGGATGATGTGGGCTAACTCCAGATGAGACCAAACCTGTGGGACTGAACAGGAAAAGCCGTGTTTTACTTAACACTGTCTTTTGTCTGTTTTATCTATTTCAATTGTACTTTAATCTCTTTTATGGGCCTTTACTGTGTTTCACTGATCATAGTCTTTATTAATTCTGTGTTTATTAGTTTCATTGCTTTATATTTCATTTGGTATATCTTGTATATCACCTTTACAATCAACTCTTCTCTGAATTGCAATAATGTGTACAAAAGGTAATATATAAATAAAGATGGACATATTGGCTGATAAGTTGTAGGAGATAATTGTGTAGAATTAATAAGCATAAAAAGATGACAACACATAACCAACCTGGACTCCTGTGGGAAAGCTGTCGTTAAAGTCGCTAAACTGGACAACACTTCCACTCTGTGATCTGGAGAGACATGAAAATGAGACATAAAATATAAAATGAGTGAGACACAGGAGAAAGCAACAGTAATGAAAACAAGTTTTTGTTTATCCTCAAATTTGAAAGGTTTAATATTGTACTGTGTATTGTTTGCACCAAAAATATAATAGTTGACAGACCTCAGCTTCTGAGTTCTGCTTTAGAGATAAAAACGCATCATCTCCGTCACTTGCCCATGATATCAAACCTTAAAATACTACATATACTAATATGGGCAACCAGTTAGGGACTGGCAACTTGCTCTGTAGGTAAGTTGCTTAGCGACGAGAGGTGTCAAGGCCAGGAACAGATTTTCACACAGGAGGTTGTTCTTCCTTTATTATTCTCTGTCTACATTTCACTGTTCTTCTGCACACGTACATACCTTCTTTAAAATATAATGTTCATCTGTGCAGTGTTGCTCTCCAGTAGGTAAAATCCCACTTAAGTTTCTAACATTATTAAACAACACTGCCTTTTCTACATTAAATCATGTGACTTACTTGTGTTGAAGTATGGTAAATACATTTATATATATTTAAGGGACACCATTTCCCATGATCTTAGGCATTTAGAGGATGGTTCGGTAGAAGAGGAGAGCCTATTAGCAAATCTAGGGGTCGCAGTAAATTAGGACAGGTCTCTAACAGCAGCAGGACAAAGAGAATGAAAAGGCCATGAAAAAGTCCTTGATTTGCAAGATTTGTTATCTGTCCTTGTTAGATGGCCTTCATAGAGATAAATCTAATCATGTGTACATGACCTAGACCCGCTCATATGTGCATGTTTTTACTGCGGCATGTTTCTAAACATTCACTCACAACTAAAGCTTTAATGTTTCGTAAATGACGTGTAACGCTGCTGTACATTAATATCAGGACGCTGCCGTTTTCTCTCACTCCCTCTTCCCACTTCTTTCTCAAACACACGCACACACACACACACACACACACACACAGAGGGACCACATCAATGTAAACATGCCTCAGAGCTCTAGACCACTTCAGTTCATTTAAACCATGCTCCTGTGCTACCACACACACCTTAAGGGATAATACACTCGGGGAAAAACAGCCACACAAAAATCATACAAGTACACACCTCAGCATGTACAGCATACACACACAAACTGCTAAGACATCATTTGTAATATGCGGACGTAATCATGCAGGCAAGAATGCAAAATACACACAACCTTCTTACCATTAGTATAACTGTAGAAAATGCAAAAAATGTATACTCTACACTGTTAATTTGACACCAGCATTTTCATTTTAAGATCTGTAATATGTTTTAAAAGAACACACAACTTCTCAATCTGAAAAATGCTGACTGAGAAAAAAAAAAACATGACAAGAAGTTTCTTTATATAGGATCACTTCCACAAGGACATACTGCTGTTTGTTCAGCATATTAGTTTGTTTATCCAGATTAAAAGATAGGACTTAAATAGCTAAATATGTGAAAACATTCATGCCTACTGGGTTTAAATGTGGCTTCTGTTTACTAGCAGTTGAAGCTAAATACAGGAAACAGAGAACGACATTCTTAGAGGTGTGTGGTATAAGTGAGCATGCACTTGTAGATTTTCGTGCGAATAATTATTATGAACAGGAATCATCAGACCACAGCTGATGATAATGAAAGAGCACTGGCATGCTAAAAGAAAAAGGGGAGTTATGAGACAAAGAGACAAGAAAGAAAAAGCAAAGCAAAAGAAAAGGACAGTGACAATCATAACCAGTGCCACTAACTAACCAGAACTGAAGCACGTTCCTTGAAATCAAACACTAAATATCCAATCATATAATCTAATCAATATGTGCTCCCTCATTTTCTCCCCAAATTTTAGAAAATTACTCTTTTCTTGAGTAACTGCACCCTCATTTTCTGTCATGATGAAAAGTGAGATTCCAAGCTAGGTACTTATCACCTAGAGGACAATAGGAATAAACCACTTATTTTTTTGTGTGTGTTTTTTGAAGCTGTAGTCAATTCAGTACAGTACAACTCAATTGCCCTACATGACCATATAGCTCCCCTGACATGTTTTGTTCTGTTTCGAGTTTGATGAGCAGTGAAAGTGAAAGACAACTGCATACGTATCTGTACACACACATACAACCTCTTTCAACCTCATTTTTCAAAAAATTTGATACTATTCATTTCATAATATTTGTGTATAATACTAAACAATTCAGTTATATGTCTTAGGGTTGATGATCAGATCATGTTGAAAATGGAAACAGCCTCATAACACCCTTGGTGACAAGTTAGCCAAGAACATTTGGTTAGCAAATTAAAGGGTGATGTTTGTGTTGTGTGATGTTTCTTTACTGTCCTTGCAACAATAGCTGCATGACTGCATTATTCAAAATGCTAAACCCTGAGCAGACACATGAAATGTGATAAATAAGGGCAGAGAATAAAATCTTTCCGTGCACCCAAATCAAATGGGGCTTCCCAAGGTCTGAGCCAAATAAAGTTTCAGTTCTGAGAGAACAGCTGACACATAATGACAACACGACAAAGGGCCACAAGATGACGCATCTAGATATTTCATGCAGAGTAACTGTATGATCACACTTTCTTTATAAAAGCCTTGGTGAATACCCTAAACACTCCCCAAATACTGATTTTTTCCTGTTTGAGGTTCAGTTTTCTTTCTACACTCAACCACCAGGAAATAACCACGGAGACTAATTTACCATCTGCCTGTTTTTATCTTCACAATACAAAAGCTCAGAAAACACCATCAAATTACCCTCCAGTGACACTTCCTCGGGGATAGATAAAAAGTGCAGCAACATCGGCCTGAAGAAGCCAGACTTGTCTTCTCCACTCTAACCAAGAAAGAGATTTACCAGTGCCCTTGAGCAACGCTTTCCTTTCTCTGCTACTAAAGTGCTCACTAGCCATTGGTTTTCAATCATTCCCTTAATAGATAAAACTGAGCAAGCAGTAACAACAGCATGCTGTCAGGAACGCTGTACTTTAAAAAGCAATAATCAGTCCACGCACTGAATTCTATTCACTTTAATATTTTATAATCCTGGCCCTGGGGCGACTACAGCTACGCTATTTATAAACATTACTGTCCTTATAATATTGATGTTATTGACTTGACCAAGAGGTCAATATCTTCAGCACTGCTAGCATGTGTACTTACTACAGCTGACAATACAGCATGTACCTGCAATGTCATATGAATGGGCAACATAAAACTTTTTATCATGACACCCATTATGCATTATAGGTCTTTAAGTCATATTACTCGTGTGACCTTTGCATCCAATAAAGTAAAAGTCTTGGTCTTATACACAAGGTAAAAAAAATGGATTCTCAGGCATATTTTTAATTGTATTAATGCTGCTACAATGTAAAAAAATTTCTGCTCTGACAGTGTGTCTATTTTCAGTTTACTGTCATAACAGATCTCATCTGCACCGCATGTTGTTGCACATTCTTTGTCGGGATGTGCAGAATCCAAAAGTTGGATAACTCCACAAGAAACGCAATGCTGATTTTCTACTAGCTCTCTGTGTCAATTTCTATGTCAGCACTGTTACTCTTTAAGGTGACCACACAAAGTCTGTAATTGACTTGCAGCTCAATCTGGTTTTAAGCATGTGCAGGCTTCTGCTGTAATCTAGACGTACTGCACTTATTATTACGTAAATAAAAGGGTGTTCAGCTTCATTTCTCTCACCACTAGATCCCTCTGCCGTACCAATCAGATATCTTAGCTTTCGCTCTATGTGTTTCATATTGTTTATCAGAGAACTGTGCTGAAATGATTAGTCTCATGGAGGACAAATAGAAGACTTTAGTCTGCCATGACTCTGACTGAGTCTGCCATTTGGGAAATACACTTGTTTGCTTTCATGCTGAGAGTGCTGGTAAGCAGCAGGCCAGCTGTTTCCCAATTTTCAGTCTTTGTGTAACGCTAAGCTAACATCTCCTGACTTCTTCAAATTTAACAAATAGATATGATTCTTATCTTAATCTCATCAAGAAGCATATTTCCCAAATATCAGCATTAACACACTGACCCCCAATGGAAGCTGTCCAGCTGGTATATATGATAACATGTATTTACTGTGACCATGTTTATTCACCTTTCACCCACTGGTAATCCATCTGGTGGTCCAACACTAAAGATGTATTTGCATGAGAGATAAAAAGGCATTCATCATTCACAAAGGATGAATTCCTATGACTAAAATGGTGATCCTGTGACCTTTATCCAATGGCACCATTGGGTTTAGAGTACAGCATTTCATTACATGACAGGATACATTAAAAACTAATGAGCAAATCTCCTGTACTTTGAGATTAATGGTAACTATATGCATGTTAACAGCCAAAGATTAGTATGCTAAAAGGCTGCACACAAGGTCATTTATTAATGTGCACTATTAATGTGCACTATTCCACGCAGGCATGTGCCCAGCATTCCCTCACACTTATTGTCACCATCTTCCTCAATTTGTCTTTCTCATACACAGGCCTAAGGCAGCTGGCTTCACTCCAGAGCAGTGGAGTCTGTGTCACTATAGAGCTATGAAGAAGTGACTCAAAAAAATCAATCCTGGCAGCTGACAGAAAAAACCAACAGGAATTCAGTAGAAAAAAAAGACTGAGAAATAAAATAGAATCAGACTGACGGGAAATGTCAATGTGAACTGATTTGTTCTTTCTTTTATTTTTCACCTCAAGGGAGAGTTTGGGTGTAGAGCCTGGTAACTGTAAAAAGTGGAAGTGAAATAAAAAAAGAAGCAGAAGTGTCTATTTCTTAAACTGTGGGTGATGGACACACATTTGGTTAAGGGCCCCATTTGTCATGGTTGTATAAATTATGTGTAAGAGAGAAGGAAGCCTTTGGCATGCAAGCTAAATGACAGTAAATGCTGCTCATGAGGCACATATAATTAACTTATCCAGGGGAGACAAATGTGTTCTGTGATGATGTGAACTGCAGATGAAGGCTGTGGACATAAGGTAGTGAAAGCATAACTTGTCTTACCTAAAGCAAAAACACAGGCAGAATTGTGAAGGAAGAGAAGAAGATGACTCACTAGACCTGCCTAGCAGCATCGACCTCTTGTCAGACATGTGGCCGTGCATGGAGAATGTGTGCGAGTGTTTGTGTAATGGTACATTAACTCGTAGGTCATAGACTATTTTGAGGACGGTAGTGTTTTCCCTTTTCTTCCATTGAGCAGAAAACAAATATAGGACAAAGGTCAAGCAGCATCGTACCAGCACGGTGAAAATGCTCCGTAAACTGAAAAAATAAAAGCAACTGTTACACATGTACTGTAGACTGTACACTGTGTCCACATCTAGCTGAGTAAAGTGACAACTATGGAGACATAAGGAGTAGTAATGGTGAAACAATGTTGCTGGTTGAGTAAAAACAATAAGGAAAGCAATGACTGAGGAGTGAAGGAATGAGGGTTACGCACAACTCACATTGACGTTTTACCAGCCAATCTTTCAGCAGTGGACGATGCTACGAAGGGGACACTTTCTTACTTTGACTCTCATTCAGCTTTAGATTATTGTTTGCCACAAAGAATCTGCTCATATGCAAGCTAAAACATCCTAGTGACATTGTATAACTAGCCCATAAACAGAAATTTCCCAATTTCTTTTATGTACTATTAAACTAAAGGAATTCCTAATTAGTAATCTCTATTGAACACAGGTGAGCTATAAAGGCCAACAATAACTTTAATTCCTATACACACTGTTGGCTGCTAAAGAGATTACATTAGACAGCTCTAACACACAAAAGCTATTTGTTTACATTTTAGTTTAGAGCACAATAAAATGAGCACATTAAGTACATGATTTAACCAGAGCAGAAACAGATGTTTCAACAAATCAAAAACTTTAAGCACTGTAGGCCAGTGCGTCCTCTGTAAATCAGTCTAATAACTTTCAGAAGATATAAGAGCTGTGATACTTTATCAAACTGAACGCAGGTTTATTTAGGTGTTGTTGCTTAAACAGTGAAGCGATAACACAGCTGACAGAAATCTTACTCTGGTAACCTTGCGGAGCTTGAACTCTTGACCCTGTTCTAGTATCAGTACTAGCTGAACCTTCAGATGTCAGGGTGTGTGGGAAAGTATTAGTGATGGGAGGTTGAATTGTTTAATCACCATAGGAATTTTTCAGTGCTGGTAAAGACTATTTTTTTCTTAAATCGTCAGTGTCTGAAACCCTTGGCTTTGTTTACTCGAGGAGAAAGAGAAATGCAAAAAAGTATTGATGTTGTTTTCCACTTTGTGTTGCTGTGTGTCTCGCTAAGAAATTAATCCTGTATATTATCAGCATCTCTGCAGCGTAATGACTTTACTTTTTCATATAATAATAAATTAAAATGATGATTTGAATTCTAAAGTTTTCTTCTGGCTAATACAATTATCTTAAATAAGGCCTAACTTGGTGCTCCACTGTCTTCCAATGTCCAATAATGTTTCTTTATATAATTAGATAGGTTAACAATTCTTCACCGGGTGCTACACTTTACATTACTTAACTTTAGGCTGTGTGACTTCTTGTGGCAGGCGTTTGGTGAATAGGTCTCTCTTTGTTTTTGGAGCAGCAATGATCCAAACCTGCTGTTGTGAGACCACATGACTGCTTTTACTGTTCGATGGGACTGTGTGGCTGCACTCAGACCCACACTTAAACTTAACCATACACACTACCGTGATATTTCTGTCTCCATGCAGCTACACCTAGTCAGTGCAAATAATTACTTTTCTTTAATGCACCTACAGTTTCACTAGGGTGGGGTTTGCTCAGACCTTAGACTGCTGGCGAGCCTGTTTAGCATGTTTCCATCAAACACTATGGGTGTAGCCTTTTTAACACAAGGTGTCCCAGAAAAATACCAAGAAAATATCTAGTGTGAGTGTGAGTCTCCTCGTGACCCCTCAGTCCTGGTACAACAGTGAGTTTCTGATGTGACTGCCAGCAGTCTTATGATGGTGAGATAAACAATGAGACCCAGTGTGACATGAACTACACACACACACAGACACACACTTGTTCTCTTATTCACAGAGTACAAACACACAGAAAGCTTCGTAGTGCTACCAAGTACTTATAAACACTTGACAGACATGGAAATTAACTACACGTAAGGAGTAAATATTTTACTAAAGGAGCATAACTGGCTAAAACCACATTTCCTTCAACTAATGTGGGGTTCAGACAACAGATCAGTCCTACAACCACACAAAGTGGCTCACCCTAAAATTACAGGTCTTACTGTGTTCATGGAGAAGAGCCAGAGCTAAAAATGTGCCTGAACAGCAAATAATAACAGGGCACAATTTTGGGGAAGTGCACCCATCACCACAGTATATAAAAATATCCACATATTAAATAGTTTGTAAAGGCTGAAAGATCAATCTCATACGCAGTTGCTCAGTTTGTCCTTGTCTCTCCTAAACAATCCTTTACCCAACTTACCTAAAGTAAGTGAAGCCCTGAAAATATAATTGTCGCCGGATAATGAAAATAGTATCTGTACCCCCACTCCAGTGTTTAGGCGGACACTAAACCTGGCCTCCCTCTGTAACAGTTTCCACCAGTAAATACTCAAACACACCTCTGTTTGTCAAAAAATGGTACTGAACCACAATCAGAACACATACACACACGCAAACCACAACAACAAGGTCAGCGCTCATCTAAATGAACACACGGCAACCAAAAGTAAAAATAAAGATAAAAATACATTCCTGACGAAAGGCTAACCTTAAGCTGTCATCTATTTTAAGACACATTCTTTAATCTTTGCAGTGTAAAGTTGGATTTTCAGAAAAATGTTAAATCAGCTAAATGCAAGTTTTTTCTTAGCTCCCTACCGGATTGGGAAAATGAGTTAGTGCGTTCAATAAAAACAGATTAGCTCAGGTTATGTCTTGTTTTTATTAAAAACCTGTCTTAACATGAGGAGGCTTGTCTGTTATCTAATCTTTCTTTTATGTACTTTGGGAAATATGAAAAGATACAACTAAGTTTCTTCAGTAAACATTTTTTATCACTGTCAGAATTGTATCATTTATTAATCTCAACTAATTTCATTATTTGCATTATCCATTAAATGCCAAAAAGTAAAACTGCCTGTGAGAAGGTGGATGCAGTGAATCATGGCATTGTAATATTAAATTTAATGTAAAGCTTACACGTATTCTAATAAACTCTCACACAAATACTGACATAAATATATTATCTGTTAATTTTGTTTACATTCAGAAATGCTGTGCTCGTAGACACCATAATTACCTCGGGACAGACTCATTTAGCTCACATATTGGAAGTGTTATGTTTGTACATGCTCACTTAAGTGTCAGCGTAAACCATTTTAAGCTTCCTTTGAGAGAAGGAAAAGAAAAACAGACAGAGACCAGAAGAGGCATACAGAAGAGAGACGCAGCTACTTTGTCTAGTGATCAGTGAGATTTCAGCAATGACAGTTCTCCACTATCCTTAGAGGCTATGTTTAGCTGCTCTGCTGCATGGCACACTGTCAAAAGACTGATTTCATTATACATTCAGTAAAAAAATATCACATATTGCCCAATAGCCATGTCTACTATGGTAACTACTGATTTGATATAAGGCTGAATTATATTTACACTTCACAGGTTTAGATATTGTTCAGATGCTGCTAAGTTGCATGGCAGGAAACCTGCGCTCTGAAATAATGACACTGTGAAGCCCCAACGTGTAAAACTATACAGAAACAAAAGGTTTCATATAGCATGAAATGTCCATGGGGTAATCTCAAGCAACGGAACGGTTGGGAGTGTTTCTGTACATATAAAGTTTTTGTTCGAGACAAATAGGCTATCAGCTACCAAGCCCATAAAATATGTATGACATGACCTCATGCTTTGTAGAACAAACTGAACATTTAGAAGAACACTAATCTATATTTAATAATATATAAAACTTAGTTGTATCTTCCCATCTATATGTAATACTAAAGCTGATATTGCATGCTGGTGATAATAGACTGTTGACTAACAAAGAATTATAATTATTTTGTAAAGTAGTGAATGTTAGCTCACCTGGGATAAATATGATAGATTTGTCTTTTAATGCTGATGTGCAACCGTTCGATTAATAAAATAAACCCCAACCTATTGCATGAATTTGACCCACACACTTTCACATAAGCATATTAATGTGATTGAAAACAGGTCTTCTAGTCTGAGAATAGCTCATGAAATATTACAGAAAACAATGTTGTCTTAAACTTAAAAGTCATAGACTCATGTTACAAAAACATCTAAATGATTAACAGCATATTTCGCTTTTTTATTTCACAAAATGTAAAGGTAAATCAAAGCAGGAAATGAGATATCCAAAGCTTTATTTAGAAACAGGTTGAATCAAGCTCATGCAAAACTGGATTTTCAAGTTATTAAATTAATTAACCTTCACAGCAGCTACTTGGATCTTCCTGTAAAATAATCTAGTTTCTCTCAACTACTTATGTAGTCAAACAAGCACATTTACACGAGTAGCATTAACAAATGCTATAAACTCAAAGACAAAACACAGGAGTCAACACAACACTGGCGAGCAAGCAAGACAAAGAAACCCGAAACTCCAGACAGTCTACCTTCTTGTTGACAGCGACAATTTGTGCACCTCAAACACAAAGAAATGCACAAACGAGCTTTAATTTCGTTTTAAGACCGAGCCGTTGTGATAATACATCACCTTACATGAGCCACACATTGTGTTGTCAAAGGTACATTAAGAAGGAGACTGCAGCCCGTCGACTGTGACTGTGATGCTGGTTTGTTTACACCGACCTAGCGAGCTGGCTAGTCCGCTGACAAGAGCTGCTGCATCCTAAAGAAGCTAGATAACTAATGGAGGGAGCTTGTGTTTGTTCTGACAGCTCACCAAATGAAACTATACGGCGTTAAACAGATCAAATATCGAATTAAAACCCCTCGTAAAGAGAAAGCAGAGAAAGAAAAGTGGCTAGCGGGTTACGCTCCTCTGTTGTTTTGACAGCCAGAATTAGCTAGATAGCAAAGCTGCTAGCTGGCAGGTTACATTCTGAGAGGCGCTAACATAGCGCTAGGAAAGTCCTGGGTGAATTTAACAGTCTGAAACAAGGCAAAACAACACTAATAACACCAAACTAAGACGCGTGTTAGTTGTATTATTTACCTGTGCTTGTTGTCTGAAGAGGAATCCGTCCTGTGGGTAATAGGGGTCCCTTAAAAGAGAGTTGTTGAGTCGGTACTTTCACCTCTACTGTGTACAGTCGCTGTCTGTCGCTACGGTTGATACTGACTGAACTCGGAGACGTCGGAGTGAGACAATCAGCGAGTGACGCCACTCGCATGACCACCGGATAGCCAATCATATCGTTCTACGAAAAAAAGGCCAATCACTGACGATCAGGAAACACGCATTTCGGAAATGTTTTTGTAGTTTTTAATTTCTTGGACAAAACAAACCAAAAATATGTCATTAAAACAATATCTATGGGCTGAAAGAAAACAGATAGGGATGGTGTGAGTTAATCATGTGGATATGGACAGTTTTTTACTAGCAGCTTCCAAATGGCAATGAGAAACTTTCAGCAAAGTTTGGTCAGCCTATAAATCCATCCAACATACAAACCTAGAGCACAAAATATTCTACACTTTAATCCACAAGCAACTAAACACCACACATGCAGCACAGTTGCACATATTTAGGCTGCATGTAACAATTCTTTTGATAACTAATTTTGTTTTTTGTTTTTTTTATCCCAACGTGACATTTTTCAAAAATACAAAAAACAAAGATGTAAATAAGGACTTATAAACTCCTGATGTGCCTGTTCAAGAAATTAGATAGGGCAAATATGACTATATCTATTTTAAATAGGACATATGACAACTGTTGTGAGAAGGATTTTAGTATTGGTATGAATACAATGATGACAGCATGCAGTGTGATAAAATGACTTCATACTGAGAGTCACACCACTATTGGATCACCTGCACTGTCCTCTCTGGTGTCGTGGCCTGGTATCAAAGGGTGTACTCTGCCTGAACACTGAAACACACTCTCTATCACACATGTAGCAGTTATTGCTAACTCTGCATGATTGTGCAAATGGATTTATTGTGCAAGGTTGGCAGATGGGTGTGTTCCGGAGTGAGAGCAGTTCAGCAGACTTTGGTCTGGTTAGTCAAGTTTACAGTCTCACTGCCAAACACGCTAAACAGCTTTTTCAAAAGATTTAATATTGTTTTCAGGAGAGGAGAGGCTTCAGACTTACCATTTGAAAGAAGTATTTCTTGTTTCCATTGCTTTCTCATGCAAGTAAATACATCTCTGTTGAGGCATTGTATGACATTACCTCAGCATTTTATCTGATTACTGTTATGGCACTATATGTTTTTATTACATCTTAACTGATTGCTAAGAATTTTTAATGAAGACTAACATTTTATATTCTTCTATATGGTAGTGTAAACGTTTAACTCAACTCTTTATATTGCGACATAGTAAAAAGTCAGCTGGAAACTAACCACCCTATTGAATCACGATATTCACAAAAGAGGTTTACAGTATTTATTAGACTCATGAACATTTTTAATCATTTATATTGAAAAAGATGTTTACATAACACATCGTGTCCCTCTGCCTGTCAGAAGAACAGGCAGAGGGATATGACACGTCCCTCCACCCTCATTGTTCAAGTCATTGATTTATTTTTTTTTTTACAAGATAACTGATTTGTCTGTGCCAAGGACAGTCCGCTGGAACATAATGTAGTGTGATTTAAACATTATCTCACATAGATAGAGAGCGTTTCAACAGGATGTTTCACTGAGGTCACAGGTTAAAGTGCATCAAATATGGAAATAATAAAAAATAGTTTTCTTTTTTCTCCCAGAAAAAGCAGATAATAGCTAGATGTAATATTGACTACAGAAATAAAAACTGCAGTATTACAGTCAGTGTCATTTCTAAGTATGTGTCTGAGTCATGAAACTGACTCATCCATTTATAAAAATTGTATAAAAGTCTAGTTCGAGAAGTGTGTTTTCTCTGGTCCATTCCTGTGTAGGTTGATTGAAAATGCTTGTCCCTTTTTACCAGAACATTTTTTTATTTTCTTTTTACCAGCACAATATGCTTTCGAATGGGGCATTGCTGGTTAGTAAAGGGAGAACTTTAGGTCCACAACCCTGAAGTGAACTCTGGTGATATGCACTGCTGCTGGCAGAACGTTTGCATGACCTTTATTTGTACATTTTTAATTGCACCATATTCAGTCTGATTCTGCATGTGTGCAAGTCCCATGCAATTATCAGATTATTTAACGTGATGCAAGTGATTGACTTGAAAGCCCATGTCTCAGACGTAAAAGTGTACAAGCTTCCATTTAAATGTTAATTCACAAGTCATGTAATTCTTCTCACTTCCAAGTTTCTACGGGCTGCAATGAGAGTTGAGAGTTGTGAGAGTTGCTGGGATGTTGGCATCCTCTCACCACATGTTGTGACAGGCAGACCATCTGTCATCATGTGTGTTTGTGTTTTGTGTGTTTCTTTTTAAAAAGGGAAACTTGGTTTACTCAATAGTGTCAACTAAAGATCTTAAATGGTGAATTAAAACACTGCATTACAAATTAGTTGATCATATTCAAAAATTTAGAGGCATGGAATGATGACCTAACATACCCTAAACAAATGAATAAATACAGCCTTAACCATTTTAACGCTCACAATCCACGTTATGCAAATATTTTGGAAACATTAGAGCTATGATGATGAACAGCCATGGATAAACAAGCCAGGTGTAGCACCCACACATGAACCTACACAGATACTCATCTGATGTACACACATACATGCAAACAGGGTGTGACAGAAGAGGAGAACAGACATTAACTGTTTAACGCCCACCACACCTCCAGTTCACCACACCTCATTCTTTCATTCACAGCTCAGACGTATTAAGTCCCATTTATTCAATCATCCCCTAAACTTGTTACACTGCAAGGAACCGTTTATAACTTATTAACTGGGTAAAGTCATCCTGTGAAAATCTTTAGATTAATAATGCAGTTCATGTAAGACAGGAATGGGTTTTTGCATGTCTTCTGGCATGACTGTTAATTTAAATAAATGTTCTATGTTTGACGATCAGAATTCCTTAAAGTGGTTTTATAATTGATTTTTAAAAAATGATTAATGGGTTTCATTTACAGGTGACCATGCTTAACACTTTTTTTTTCAGTTTTCCTCTTTTTCAAGTGCTTTTGCAATGAAGAGCAACCTTAATCTCACAAAAGCATAACCTGGATTTACAGGCATTAACTGCTTAACCTCTGGCCTCTAAATACAGTTTTTGAACACAGCATGGTCGTGAGTTGAATAAATATATTCTCTGTTTCATCCTGTAGCAGTAGTATGTTTTGAAAATTGATTTGAATGCTCACTGCTTGTGTGGTCTGTGCGCTGTATATGTGGCTCAGGTGCCTGCTTTAGCCAGACATGCAAATAAACTATATTAAACACACACATTTTTACATTCTCTGAATAGGTGTCTGCATCTTTGTGACAACTAAGAACTACATGTATTTGTAGCTTGTTGGATCACTATGTGAGGAATGGGGTTAATAAACAATCTGGATGAATAAGTACAACTCTAAGTACATTTACTGAATCTACTGTAGCATCTTTCAACAGGTCCATTCTGCTTCAGCCAAAGCTTGTAGCAAGCATATGGATGTGTGAGCTCACAGATAAATGGCTGAACATATGTATGTTTAAAAAAAGACAGAATTAAAAAAAAAGAAACAGACTGTTAGCGTGTGTGTGTGTGTGTCCTTTTTGTTGTGTGTGAGAGAGGAAATTAGGTTGCGCAGTGTTTACTTCATCTAATCCACATCAGAGAGTTTGCCTATGGACATTTTAACTACAACAGCTGCTGGCTAATCTACACACACACACACACCACACAGATTCCTTTACAGAGTTTGCCTCCAGCGTTTTGTACAGTGAAATGATCAAAACAAGCTTTAACAATACTAAGTTAAAGTGAACAGTATTAGTGATTGTTACAGTAATGTAATTAAACTAAAGCAAGAAGGGAGAAACATGCTGCTAAGCAGTTTTGGCCACACATTTAGCCAGCTGGCAGTCAAACATTAGAAGACCTTGTAGGTATGAATCAGAGGTCAAAATCAGCCCATTAGTCCATCACTGAACAGCGTTAAATTTTGTAGGCCACATTGTGTGTATATTACAAGCAGAGAGACCAGCAGCTAAATGTCTTGTTAAAGTCTGCTGCTTAACTGTGTCCCCAGAAACAGCACTGCTAAACCTGGACAGAGGGAGATAACGACAATGGTAATAACCAAGTCAAAGCTGCAGGAGAGTTCCATACCTTAGGAGAAGAAGAAAAGCTTTTAGGTACCAATGATGGTTGGAAAAAAGTGAAAATCTTAAAATTTTAAATTAAAAAATGGTTATTTCTTTTCGTATCCTGTAATAAAAAAATTAATTAAATGTCCTACTAAAACATTTCTGTAGTCATGTTGCTACTTTAACTATATTTTGTACATTTTGCATCAGAGAATGTTGCATAATGCATCATTTTGATTTAAGATGTAAAAGCTACAGAAAGTATGCATTCCACAGAAACTGTAAAGTAAGTACATATCTACCTAAAAACAAAAATGAAAAGAGAAATAATCTGACTGTTTGTTGTTTGTTTCAGAGACTACAAATTAGCTGCATCACAGGAACAGATGGCTGTCAGGTGAAAAGGATTAGCTAGACCGTCAGGCTACACTTTCACCGGTCTAATCTTCAGCAAATACACACTACAGACACACACATCCAACATGATACAATATCCAGCACATATACATAAACTATCATAAATATTACATAGAATACAAGAATAATAGCATGAGAATCAGCAATTATGACTGTAATGAGAGGGAACCACAACCGCACATGCACATGGATGGACAGTAGTGTGGGTCAGTCATGCTGCTCTGGTCAGTGGTCCAATCCAATTAGTGTTGAGAAGCTAAAAGTAATGGGATTGTTAGTTAGGTCACAGTACAGGCTTAACCATAATTGTGCACAAGCGTTATCCTACAAACCACAATGTGTTTTACAAAGTAATAAAGCTATAAAGCTGCAGTAAGACTACGGATACAATAATGTCAGCACATGAGACTCGAATAGACATTCTTTGGATCTAAACATGAACAAAAAATGTATTTTGGGAGAAAAACAGAATTAAAAGCAGCCAGGTGTTAGTCGGATAGAAGGAGAGTCATGGGATGGACAAGCTCTTCGTCCATCTGGTGGGATCAAAGGTCTCAGAGAGGAATGAGAACATGAATCAGAAATCACAGAGGATAAAATAGTAAAACAGAAATGTGCACGCCAAACATATGTGACAAATTTCTGATGAATCAACTGTACAAAAAAAATCACATAGGTGCAAAGACGGCACACAGCTTCACAAACATAACTGTTAACTTCATGTGTGAAAACAACACATATGTATGTAAACGTTCTGGTTATCTGGTTTTGTCAGTACTGGAATATGATGATTGTAAATGGTCTGCAGTTAGATAGCGCTTTTCTACCTTACTGGTACTCAGAGCGCTTTTACACTACTTCTCACTTACCCATTCACTCACACAAGCACACTCACACTCACACACCAGTGGCAGAACTGCTCTGCAGCTTACTGAACTCATCGGGGGGAAGTTAGGGTTCAGTGTTTTGAGAAGTGTCACTTGAGTTAAATTTAATTGTAAAGGTAAATTAAGTCAAAAAAAATGTTTTGTGTAGGGGTTGTAGTTGTCTCTAAGAAATATTATCTTTAATCACATACTGTAATATTTGGAAAGTGCACACACTATTGTCACTGTCTCAAAATGGAAAATGCAAATTTTAAGCAACTTCATTAAAACATTGCAAAACAGTACCCTTCTAAAAAACATGGAAAATTAATAGTTGCAAGAATACACATTTGTATTTGGTCAGCTTGGCTGTATTTTATATAAACATAAAAAATATGTACTCCCTCAGAACTAGGGAAGTTCACTCACCTACAGTGCAGCACTACCAACATTTACTGTTGACAGTGCTACATTTGGTGCCACCTGAATGTTTTTAACCTAATTTCAGATTATTTGTGGGCAACTGCCATTTATTATTTTTTCTTTTGAAATATGAAACTTCCCCTGTGGTGTTTTGTGGATGTAAGTACTGTAGTACTGTTTCTTGTACTGCATAACTTCCTGTACCTATTTAGTGAATATGACATCATTTTCCAAAACATCCACTGAACAACAAAGACTTGTCTGTAGTTGTAAAGTTGCTGGGGAACAGAGTGAAAATATTGGCCAGGGCCAGACTTTCCCAAAAAGAACTGACTCAAAAACAGAAGGCCTTGTTGTCGAAGACTACTTTATCAAAGGAATACACAATAATACTCGTGTATAAAACATAGAAAACAGAGAGTGAAAAACAGTAATAAAATATACTTTCTTTTCTGATGTACTATCTTTTAAAAGTAACCCATAATAAATTGCAGTCCTTTCTGTATTTTCCACACTCACACATTAATTTTTCCACAGCATGTTCAGTCCTCCTCATGTTTGTTACTGGGTCTATTGATATGAATACATCGTAAATGAAACAATAGTCTCAACCAAACCCATACAAATGGCAATAGTCATGGTACAACAGCATTGTAAAATCTTAAACTGGTTACAGGACTGACAAATCGACACCACAGGGCTTGTTGTTGACTTAACAAATTGCATAACAACATGAGATGAAGAGGTGTGCTCACAGGGAACATCTCTTAGTGCGAGTTCATTAAGGCAGATACAGCACATTAATCTCACTAATGGACGTTTCGCTTATTTCACTGTCAGCTGAAGGTCATGGAGCCGGACCGCTTGTGTTAGCTGCTTGTTTAAACAGCCAGCGTGTCAACATGGCTGCTTCATTAACCTGCACGGACACACTTTTCACGTCACCACCGCTGGAAATGTGCTCCAGTAACACAACTAATAGCAACGTGTGCTGTCAGTCATAAGTCCATGCTGACTTCAAGATTTAGTGTGTTTACTGAATTTTATTACATTTTAAACAAAAATAAACAGCTTGAAATGCCTGTGAAGCTGAATTTTGTTAAAACTAATCTAAATCAGCTGGTTTTGTTGTTCTTTTTTACGTCCTCTGTTTTCATCCATTTAGTTTCCGATCCTCTATCCTCTTCCACTAGTTTCACTCTGGACCTTTCTGCTTTTCTACTGCTGGTGTGTTTGTCAGCATCGGCACAGCTCACATATGCCAGAATCTCTCTTGCAGGGTCAAAAGGTCTTTGAAACTGACATGGTAACATCACTCAATCAGCAATCAAACAGTTGAACTTCCATACAGTCTGTAATGACTTGTGAGATTAATAAACACTTGAGTCGTACTTTTATAGGACCAAATGGTGTCTCCGATTTGTTAGAGTCTCTTTTAAATAACAATCAGAGTTGTATATTTATTTATTATTTAATTATATATTTATTAATTTCCTCATATCATCACACGCTAGTTGTATATGTCCATGGTTTAGGATCCACTTATTAGATCCATTCATCCTCGAGGCTCTTCTTTGCCAATCCATTTTTTTGTCCCTTCTTCTTTGTATTCCTCTTTTCTTTCAGGGGGATATTATCAAGGAAAGCAGGAAGTGATGATGGAGTGGAGATAAAACAAGAATCCCAGAGAGTTGTCTAAAAAGTGTGGAAGGCATCCCACTCCTTCCTGTTTGCTACTTTTGCCTCTCCTCCCATCCATCTGTTGTACTTTCCTACTTGCACGTTCATCGTTTCGCTCTTTACACACAAAAATTGCCACTCAGATGTTTGCACTTGATGTGAAAAGGCGGGAGATGTATGATCGGGGGTGAGAAGGAAAAAGATAAGAGCAGCTTTGTCAGAAAATGGAATTCGTGTGAACAAAACCCTGAAAAATCACCTGTCATCTATCCTTCACCCTCCATCCTCGCATCGCTTCCTTCCTCCTTATCTTCTGCCCACTCTCCTCCTTTTTCATCCCCTTCCATCTGTCCCTTGTCATGCTGCTATTTACACACGAACTGGTCCACGAGCGTCGTGCAGCGTTTGCACTTGACATAGCAGCACCAGTGGAACTTGCAGTGGCAGCGCTCGTGCTTATAGGTCTTGAACTGGTCGTATCCTCTGCCGCAGCACATCAGCTCACAGCCGTCCATGCCCTCTGAGGTTTTGTTGCAGAGGCGACCCTGTGTGCCCAGCGAACCTGTAGTCTCATTGCGCAGGCAGTAGTCTGGACTGGGGTCAATGTAGATCAGGTCATCTGGTGTCGGGGCGTTGAAGCGCTTATCTACCAGCTCCAGTTTTCCCTGGATGAGATAAAGTAAGAGATAGTTGGTCAAAGTTTTTCAATATTTTTTTGTGCATTTCTATATTGTACACCATGGAGGGAGTTTAAATACCTTTCGTCCAATGCGCATGGCAGCAGCACTGTCATACTTCTCCTTGAGGAATTCTCCAACGCGTCTGAAGTCGGCTAACTGCAACCAGCAAGTCTTCAGACTGCAGGAACCTGACACTCCGTGACATTTACAGGCCACATTTGCAAGATTATAGACAGCCTGGTGAATGAGAGAAAGAAACATGTGTTCGCTTGTTTGGTTTCTTCACATATCATTTCACATATTCTATTCTGGATAGAAAGATACATTTTTTTAAAGAATTTTGATGTGCAGGTGAACAACTCAACTTTCTCATAAGTCTCATATCAAACAACCTAGCGTGTTAGTAATGCCATGACATTGTTTTCATTTATAATTGTTTTTGTTGCTAGATGTTCATAAATAACAAATAAAATGATGAATAGTAATGTAAAGAGCAGCTTTCTAAGTGTCAGATTTGTAATACAAAACACACATTTTTGCAGCCTTCCTTAAAAATCAAATTTTACATAATAAACGTCTATAATAAACTATATAAAAAATAAACTCATGAATGTACATTTCTGATACGCTGCTACCATCTAGTGGTGAACATGTGTAACCAGTCCCTCCCATCAAGTACAGTACATAGTCTAGTAGTCATGCATAAACAGACTCGCTTAACTAACTGCTCTGAATAAATAAAGGAAAACTTAGGTCATAGAGGTGGTTCAAATTTTAACTCCACTGTTGCTAAATTAAATCTTAATATACGTGATACGTGCCAGCTGAGCTCTTGTCCATGCACTGCTGCTCACCATAAGGGACATTTCCTCCTAAAATACCTTTACACGGCTTTAAATCTGTAAATACTGTGTTCCTGGTTTTCTGTCACCACTGAGCGCTGGTGCAGAACCTTCTCCAGTTTAAATATGCAGTGGAACTGATAAACAAAAGAGAAAATGCAAAGCGTGGAGCAGCTCCTTATGGGCTGTTCTATGACGCTGCTGTCAGTGCTGCTCCACCAAACTAAAACAAACAGCTGACTCAGAATAGACAGGCTGCTACCAATCAGAGGAAATGTAGCTCTATTGTAAACTGACTTTCCCACATAGTTTATGTAAAGAAGTACTCAGAAGTCGTTTATCAGACCAATATGTGTTAGAGAACTACCACAAACTGAACTAAATACTATAAGATTTCAGTGAAATTGCACTATAGCAGAAAGATCTCAGAGTAGACCTGCTCATTTTATTCATTTTCAAATCATTTTAGACAAGAGCACTTGTGTAATGTTTAATAAATATACATTTACTTGCAGTTCCCTGTTCCAGATTGTTGAAAATACTGCTACACTTTCCAGCCTAAACACCCTGACAACTAATACCTTATACCTAAAGAGTCATTTGTCTTAGCCAGATCTTTTACTATGTTCATTTTCACTTTTCCTTTTTATTATGGAGAGTAAAAACAAATCTTTGCAATGTAATGTAGCAATTTGTGCGTTTGTTTAAAAAAAGAGCAGGAAACTTATTGTCATAGCAGCAGTGAACTTTAGGGGGAGCTCTTTATCAGCTCAACCAACAAATCACCACCCCCACACACACACACACACACACACCCACACACACACTGTATTGTACACATATTGCTGTAGCTCAGTCAGGTTTTTTTTTACTCCTGGTGTTCTTTTACATAAATCCACTGTCTCCTAACATTCCCTGACCTCAATTATCTCACCTCTGTTAACCCTGTGCATCCCAAACACCAGTGACCTCCACCTCCCACCCCTG
>OMLM01000392.1:0-10818 GCA_900302695.1 Helostoma temminkii
GCCCGACATCCATACATGAATTATTCTTTCTTGACATGCATGTTGTATTCATAGGTGATTTGTATGTGTGTGTGTGTGTGTGTGTGTGTGTGTGTGTGTGTGTATACACACATACACACACACACACTACTACCATTCCCACTGACCATGCACACACACAGAAATTTATAACCACTTACATTGGTGACTCCACTGCGGTTGCGGTTTACAGTTTGTGCTTTCAGCGTGGTTTGTTCAACTCGTCGACGCAGTGTCTCATAATCATTCTGAGGGTCCAAGATAAGTTGGCAGGGGTATTCAGTAGGACGCTGGAAAAACGCCATGTCTGGGTACAGCCGCCTAAACACATTTTGTCAAGTATTTGGATTCCTTAATAAGGTCTGACGATTTGTATTTCTCATTGCAGTGCATTGCAGTTTACACAATGACAGCATGCAGTATTTTTGAGAACACACTAACACAACACACTGGTCTCACCTTACATCCTTGTCGATCTGTAAGAGAATTTCATTATCTTTAAAGTAGGTATTCCACCTGCTGTCTGGGTTTGGATTTAGAGGCTGAAAGAAATTAAACAAAAAGGTTTAAATTCATAGATACAAAACTGTGAGCCAAGTGAAAGAAGTAAACCTCATCAAACATGCCAGGTGTTGAGTCTTTGTAGGCCTGTGTGTGCATCTCCAGCAATGAGAGAAAAATTATTTATGGACCATTCTGGGTGACACTTGGATGTTGTGTGCACAGACAGCTTAAAAAACTTTCTTAAAGACATGTTATGGCTTCATCTAACACATCAGTGCCTGAAAATGGGCTTCTAACACCAAAGGCACTGGAAGGTTTGACTAAAACTACTTGTGTGTCTGCATCTGGTGTGCTGCTGAAACAGTGTCAGTGTCATACAAAGTTATTATTTTTGAACTCTGGACTTGGAACAAAGCAGCCCTTATACCAGATAACATTTTGTTTCATTTTGTTGACTTCTTGTCGCTTTTACTACAGTGTAACCTTGTAGTAAAAAAAGCTCATAGCCTACTTTGATTGACATAATCAACTCATCAGTTTTCCTTCTAACAGAGCTGAGACAGCAGTGGTCAGCATTCAATCAGTCTGTACTTTTACTGGTTTGTATTCAAATGACTGTCTTTGCTGATGATAATGAAATAGTGTGTTCGCTTACTTCTATAGAAAATCAGTCCACTAGCGTCATCAGGCTCCACTGTACTTTACATATCATGCATCATCACCAAATCAGTTAAATTAATTGCTGCAAGAACACTAGAACAAATGAGACAAACTCACATGGTCCTCCATAGTCACATCTTCTCTAGAGAGGCCCAAGTTGGCTTTGGCAATACCAGGCTGGATGATCATTTCTTTTAAGAACTGCGAGTACACCTCCCTATAAGAGACGTGAGAATGGTGATTCATCAGTCATATGTTAAGCAAAACGCCAAATATATCTGCTTCAGGCACCAAATATTGTGATTTTGCTGCGTTTCTCCTGCATATTTCACAGGAAACTATTTGTGTGTTTAGGACAGATGCTCAGATAACAAACATGAATGTGATTATCTCACTTTGGAAAATGTTCACTTTTTTTCTGATTAAAACATAAGTGTACTTATGTTGCTCATATGCAGGCCCATTAACAATGTTCCATCTGTAATATTAAGTAATGGAAACAAAATATAGTTGTGTATATTGTCCAATCTGGAAAACACAAACAGAATTGGCAGTGGTGCTTCTGCCAGCAAGCTTCAGAACTATTTTCACATATCAACTTTGGACAATGTCCCTGGATAGAGACTTGACTTGACTCGACTCTGGCATTTGCATTCTACAGCTCCTTCAAGTAAAATCTACAGCAGTTTTCAGACATGTAGTGGACATCAGACTCAATGAGTGTTCTTTCCATTTTCAGTCTGCTAACAACAATAGCTAATGTCATCAGCTCTACTACAATTGTGCTTAGTGACACTAAGGGCCATGACACAACATGCTGATAACACAACCAGACTGGACATTGCCTCAAATGCCTTTGTCTGTACCCAAAAAATGGCACTAATATACATGTCTATACCAGCAGGTATTGGTAGTCGGCCATTCAAAATGAGAAAGCAGAACAAGACCTAGGAATGCATACAAACTGTAAACAAAGCAGGACAGTTTATAGCTTCTATAGCTTGCTCAAGAGGGATTTGTTGCGTTTTTCCTTATTATTAAATTATATTGTAGGGTCTTAAACCTTACAACGTAAAGTGCCCTAAAATGACTTGAATTGAATTAAATTGAATTAATAAAGAATAAATGTGATAAGTAAATGGCACTAGGATCCACTTCTCTTTTTGCGCAGTGATTTGCTAAGCTGAGTGGCCCAAAGTAGTATAACTCGCCAATGGGTCTGTCTGTATTCAACATACCAAACTGCCTGAAAAGCAGCTCATGTGAGTCTGACTAGTGCCAGCATACTGCTACAACTAGGCTGACATATGCTCACTGATGGCCTGACAGGCAGCTGGTGACTGGTGTGTCACAGCCTTAAAAAAAACAAACAAAAAAAAAAACAACAGTTCTTAAGTCTTTAAAACTAGAGGCTGATCAGACTTTCACATGTTCTACTTACCTCTGCTTCTTCAGGAAAGACTCCCATAATGACTGGTCGAGAGGTAGGTAATTAAGAAGAATCTGAGGAAAGCAGTCACAAGTAAAGAACTGAGATCGCAATACTTATCAGGCTTGTACAGTCAAATGAGCAACAATCTGCTTTGTACCATTTCACAGTCTTAGGTAGATCTTGAGATGTAGCATTTAATTCCAACCAGACCTAGTTTCTAATATCTATATTTTGACACAGACATTAAATACAGGAACAAGTTGCAAAATACAGATTTACACATAATACAAATATATTTTTTTCTATTCAACAAATAAAACTAGTAATAACAACACAATGGCTGGACAATCAACTCTAGGAAGAATCTTGGCCTAAACCTAAACCACAGTTGTTGAGGCCATCATGCTCCTGGGAATGCTTGGAGCATTGGAGATGATCTGTATAATCAGTTCAATTAGCCACAGTTGGACCAATAGGATCAGAGGATATGTATATTGGGTACTTTTCTAAATGAGATATTTCAATTATTGTAATAAACTAGCATTTACTGAATGTAGATTCATGGTGATTTTATTCTAATAAAATACAATCTACAACACATACATGACACATGAGGAGGTCTGAATACTTAGAGGTAAAAATACCATACAAACAAAAGGTTACTAAAACAAGACAGAGCCAACTTACTTTCCAGCAAAGTGCTCGTATGCCTCCTTCAAATGGGATTCCTGATGTGAATAAAGAAGAAAGAGGGTCAAAAGGCCAAAAACAAAAACTCTACAATGTTATTAGCATAAAATACGAAAGAGTATGAAAATTACCATTGAAGCACAGTTCCCTCAGAGTCTTCAGGTTTATGTTTTCTTCACTCAAGGCTGCTTTAAACTCCTGTATTCTGAAATAATGATCAACTCAAGTTAGGACCAATTTAAATACAGAATATCTGCTGAAAACAGCTTTTGTTTTAATATGACGATAATATCAGGTAGTGATGGGCCATACATCCTTTAGTACACTACTGATGTTCAACAACACTTTGAAATAACAATATAAATATAATGTTACCCAAATCACAGGATAAGTTGTGCAAAAAAAGCCTGATTACTAAAGTAGCTAAATGAAATTTCCTTCGCAGCATGATATAGCATTTTTTTTTTTTTTAAATCACTACCCTGAATCCCGAGAATACTCTGAACAGTTTTATTGCTATCATGTTTGACTCACCATGCCACTGCCTCCATCAGTCAGTTTCAGTATTTTCTTTTTTATTGTTGGGAGAACTAGGGTCTCCAAATGCAGTTCAGTTTTTTACCTCTGTTTCTTTCTTTTTTGGGGTGCTAAGTTATAATCATAAACAATTTCGTAATTTGATGGGCTTGATAGTACTTTTTAAAGACAGATAACCTAAATGCCTCACATCATGGATGACCTACACTCTGAACACCTTATAAACACCTCTGTCATACACAAATACAGATTATGATACAGGTGTATGCTTGGTGCATTCACTATAGCATTGTACTTACTTGAGTTTTCCATTTATTGCTGCTTTTTATTCTGCCTCCACTATAATTCAAGTGACTTTATCTTAGACAATTTGAAAACATAAACTTATTTAGAACCGTTTTTCAGTCTTGTTGGTTTGTGAGTCCTTACAATACTTCAATTTCTACCTGGAGCCGGTGTCCTGTTGCAGATGTCTATGAATTGTTAGCAGTTACTCTCTAAACTTCTCACTGTTGGTGTCATTTTGACACCAGCTGACTCATTTCAAACCTCTAATAGCTAGCTATTCACGGCCTAAGACTGTGAGGGTCTGTGTATGAAAACTTTATTCCTTCACTCCCCCATTGATGTGATGATCCCTCTGAGTTAATCTGATGACCTTTCAGAGGACCTCAAACCCATCGTTTGGAAACCACAGGATCAGCTGAAGCAATGATGGATCAGCAGTAACAATCAAAGCAAAAAAAAATGAGATATGCAAAGCAGATACAAATAGTCTTATATGTCGTTCATTGAGATTAACACAGTGGATGGACATAAGCACGAAAAAAGACAATTGTATGGAAAATGCCAAAACAATGAAAGTAGTCTGAACGAACAGATCGTTCCTAGAAGGAGCCTCTGTCTAGCTAATAGGTCTAAGCACCAAGACGACAGTTTAACTAGTTAACTAATAACTGACATTAGTGTTCTACCCTCGCATTGACACAAACGCACTGCACGCAAATCCAGTTAACGTAGCTGTGTGATAGCTAACTGTTAGCCAGTCCAGGCGTGAGGAAGCGTATGTGTCAGCTGATGCGCTAACAGGCAGCTAGCCTGCCTCCATGTACAGTAAAGCGGTGCATTATTTAGGCTGTAAAACGCTCCACATGCTCACTGTTTTGCCACTAAACGTGACGGTGTACGCTGAGTAAATTCACATCAGCTTGCACGAAATGTGTGTCTTTGAAACCCCTGCATAAAACCTAAAGTTGGCATATGTTTTGTTAGCTGAGCTGCTATCGCTGCTAGCTAACGCGCTCAGTTTAGCTGCAACTACAACCTAGAATTATGAACCAGTGGTTTGTGGTTGTCTGTGCGTCCCGCACCACAACACAAGACAGATACCGCTGTGTCTCACCTGTTTTTGTACGCAGTAGACATGTCTGAGCAGGCGGCGGTGTGTTCCTTTAACTGTCTCCAACAAGGACTGACTTATTGGCCACAGGGAAGTCCTCCTATCACTTCCGTCTTCACTACACGGTGGCCAGTCACCACGCGCACAGTCAGGTGTAGTTGAGTCCTGTGCTTCAGTGTGTTGTCTACCATTTCATTATATAATTTACCGTATACGTCATTAATAAAATACCTTTAGGGCCATAAGTGAACACTGACACAGTTTTCATCATTTTGGCTATGTACGCCATCACCGTGGATTTTAAATAAAACTACTAAGATGTGGTTGAAGTATATACTGTCAACTTCACCTTAAGGGTTTGGTCACAAGTAGGAAGAGGATGAGTCATTTGAGCCATTTGAATTCACAGCTTTTAAGTTTTTCCTTCTTCCCTGTTTATATACAAGTAAGTGGAACAAAGGTGTAAAGATGATTTTAAGTGTTAAATTTGCATTTCAAATGCAAAATCTGTTGTTGTTGTTGTTGTTGACATATAAGGCACAGCCAGTGAACAAGTGGACTCTCTGCTGTTTTATTTGTTTGTTTGTTTTTTTTCATCCAATCTGGCCAATCACCATCCATCACAGCCACAGAGCTGTTGGGTCTGTCTCTACATACAGCAGAAAAGGGTAGAAGAAGAGCGCAGTGGGCAGTGCTAAAAGATGGATGTAAGGATGATCACACAAGGCTCTTTCCTGTTTAGAGCCAGACAACCAGACACCGCTTTACTATACCAATACTACACCAATATACGCAGCTCAAAACCAGTTGTTCCTGAGACAGGCTCTGAATTTCAGCCAGAGCAGAAACAAGGATCTGCACAGTTTATACGCATGAACATTTACTGACACATTCCGGGGACATCACAGACATGTTTTTTTAAAGGGGTACACACTGGTGAGCTCAATGTCAAAACAACTGTGATAGATGACATTAGGATTCTTTTCGTCGTGAAGACTTGTCAAGATCAAGAACACCTCTCCAGGAAATGTCAACAATGTACAGAAGACTCCACCAGAGTGTGGACTGATGATTATCTGCTCAGACTCAGTCAAAAATTGATTGGACAGTGTTTCGCAGTACAGATGGGCAATGGCCTTTCAGCTGCAGCGTTTCACTACTTCCTCTCTCATTTAAACACGTTGCTTCCACTGACTTTCATTCCCCTTTTCTCCAGTGTGTACGTACATCTCCCCAGGTTCATTTCAACCTGCTTCCTACTTTCACTACAGATCACAATGTCATCAGCAAACATCATAGTCCACGGAGACTCCTGTCTGATCCCATCTATCAACCTGTCCATCGCCATTGCAAATAAGAAGGGTCTGAGAGCCAATCACTGATGCAAACCCATATTCATCTAGAACCAGTCCGTCATTCCTACCTCTCACCGCTGTCACACTGTCCTCATACAGATTCTTTACCACCCTCATATACTTTTACATGACTCCCAACTTCCTCATGCAGCACCATACAGTATCATGTCTGCTTACATGTCTGATACACTTTCTCTAAATCCACAAACAAACAGTGCAGCTCCTTCTGGCCTTCTCTGCACATCTCCATCAACATCCTCAGAGCAAACCTTCGTGGCACAAAACAATACTGCTGCTCCCCTCTCCTCTAGCTTAGCCTAGCTTCCACTGCTCTATCCCATAGCCTGATGGTGTGGCTGATCAACTTTATCATAATAATAATAATTGATACTTTATTTCTGCTTCTGTAGTTGCTGCAGTTCTGTGTGTGTCCATTTTTCCTAAAAACAATTTTCCACTTGTCAGACATCCTCTTATTCTCCAAAATGTTTGGTTAACCAGTCCACTGCCACTGGTATTTCATCTGGGCCTTCCTGTTCTTCAATCTCTTCATCCTATGACCCTCTCACTTCTTTATTCAATAACTCTGCTTGATCTAACCAACCCTCTCTATCATTTTCTTCATTCATCTGCTCCTCAGAGTATTTCCTCCACCATCTCAATGCACTCTCCTCACTTGTCTCATGCTCCTCACTTCCCTTCCTCATGCTTTATCAACCTTACCTGCAGCACTTCCTTTCCAGCTTGGCCCCTCTGTCTGGCTAAAAAAGAGATCTAGACTGTCTTTTTCTTAGTTGGCCAGAAACCTGACACTCAAGTGAACATGGCTTGATTTTCCTGCTCAGGGGGCAGATGGACTCCTTTCAGTGCCTGCATTCATTTGCAGCGTGTTGGCGCTCTTAATTGTTCTACTATTAAAACATTAGCAGGTGGGGGTGTGGTGTCATCTCTGATCATTACATGAGCACAGACTGCTAACTCCCACTACAGCCCCTCGACAGCTACAGTGCCAGAGGATGTAACTGTCTGAGCATCACTTACTGCAGGACTGTGAATGAGGAATCTAAGCCCATGTGTGTCTGCAGTGTAGTCATAGATATAGTCTCAACCAAAACCAAATAGCTAAGTAAATACATATTGCTTGATGGATTAGGGGAGTTTCCACATTTTTTTCAGGCAACAAAATCCGGTAATGTTACAGGACTGTCCTTATCTGATGTTATACTTCCATGGTGCATATTTGTAATAGTTATAGCAAATTTATAATTAAACCAGGTACAGGAAGGTCATGGACTACCTGCATCAACTGGTTGACTGATCGCTATACTACTGACTGTTCTCACGTGGCTACCCGATGTGATTTCCTAAAATACATAAGGATGGTTCTCCATTCAGACCTATTGTCAGCAGCATCAACGGATTTACTTACAATACTGCCAAATACGTAGTCATCATACTAGCTCCCCTGGTGGGCAGCACTTTCCACCACATCAGTAACTCACAGGACTGTGTTAACAAGGATCAAAACCTTAAGCTGGAGCCAAATGAAAGATGCTATCTTATGATGCCACTTCTTTCACATGTCTCCCCAGAGCTAAAGCAGTCAGGGCTGTGAGGAAACAGCTACTGCAAGACACCATGCTTTTTGACAGGACCCACCTCAGAGACTAACTTCAAAGAGACTAAACAACAGCTTCACAAATGCAAGGCACAACACAGGAGACCCAGCTCCTCAGCAGTTCCTCTGCACCTAAAAGACAACGCTCACTCCTTTGAATATGCCAGTGTTTACATTGTGCACAGAGAAAGCAGGTGGTATGAGAAAGGTATGAAGGAGGCCACTTATGTCAAGGTGGAACAACCCTCTCTCAACATAGGTCTAAGGCATAAGCAGCCCACAGATGATCATCAAAGTGGTAACAACTTAATGACTCAGAGTTTGTACACCTGCTGCTCCAGTCAGTCAGAACTAATGAAACATCTTCAAGAACTTAAAGCAAGTTGCCACAGAACAGCACCTTTGGAATGCAATTAAACAAATGTACACAAAGTGAATCTAGGACTTGTTGAGGAGGAATCCAACTGGACTGTGGACATAGATATTAAAGGCCAGAATTATAGCATCAAACATGGAGAGGGGAGAACACATACATTTCTTCTTCTAAATAGGTTTGAGCAATAAAAACAAAATGAATTATTTGTATGAGTTTGTGTTTTTGAAAAACCTACATCCGTTTACTGCACTGGGAGTATAATAATGTATATAAGGTTAATAAAGCTAGATCATTTATTTTTGATACTAAACTAACGTGTATATGTAAGAGCTACTGGAACAATGAGTGATGGGAGAACGAAAGAGCAGGAGGAAGGAAGAAAAGTGAGGAGTAGTAGAAGAAGAAAAAGAAGGAGGAGGAGGAGTCGTCTGTTTGTTGACATCGGACGAAAACGAAAATCAGATGAGTAAAGACTGGTGTTAATCATTCAATTTCTCGCCGTCAACAAGACACACAGCCTTGGCGAAAGCTAAGGTAGAGTACCGGTTGATGAGCCGTACATTCAAACATTGCTGACCACTGTTTATCGCCTGCCTGTCCACACACAGTTCTTACTGTATCTAGCGCTAGCCCCACTAGCTAGGTCAGCTAACACCATAGCAGGGAAAGTCATCGTTAGCTTTAGCAACAAGCTAAGTTAGACGCTGAAGTGTCCTGCTGATCGGCGAATGAAGGTTCAACTTAGAATTGTATTAGTATTCGTATTGCTTTGGGAGTTTTCGGGTTGTTGTGAGTAAGAGTAAGAGTAGGCTAACAACTGTTGTGTGCTTGTCAGTAGCTGTCAAGTGTTAGCGTTATTAACGCTAAAGTAAATTGTTTCATAGTCTAGCTAGCTAGCTAGGTTGCTAACTAAGTAACAATCCACTGTTTTCACCCTCATTGCTATGTGTGGTTGATACTGGCAATACCATCCAAAAGAAACAGCAAGCTAACTGACTGGCTCAGCTTGTGAACTATTGTCGTTTAGTATAATGTTAATGCTTAAAAATAATTTTGTTATTAACGTTGAAACAAGTTGTCGCCATGTAGACAATGTTCCTAACAGTATGTAACCATGGACATGACAGCTTAATTAGCTATGGATGCAAATGTCTGCGATGCCTGCAAATAGATGGTCAAAAAATAAATATGGACTCTGTTTGTAAGCAGTAAGGTGTTTTGACAGCAGGGTGTTCATCAGTTATTTTAGCAGTGATGAGGAATACGTCACATTTGGTATATTTGATGTGCTGGTATGTTTATGGACTGAATGCCATTTTTCACATTTCCATAGATTTTTTTCCTGTCACATGGTCCCTGGCATATTATAATGTAAAACGTTTTTATCTGCTGTATATTCTACTATAGCTAGCAAAGGGGCATAGTGGGTGTTAACAGCCTGTGCTCATGTAATCAGCACAGACTGCACTAAGATTTATTTTATTGTTGTATTTATTTGCATACAGACTATTATTATTCACATTTGATGTTCATCAGTTAAAGTAAATTGTGACAGTTAAAATATTACCCTTTAACCCAGAATACAAAAGGGAAATCTTCTGCCACTTTACACCAGAATCAAGCTGTTGCCACAGAAATTGTTCCTAATCCTTTATTCTGTCCAATGTTTGCCTCTAGGGTCCCCTGCACTGCCCTGTCTTTGATCTGAGCCATGGAAAAAGACGCTAAGATGGCAGCCAAAGCAGGAGACAACCCTGACAGCCTCATGACTCTGGCAACAGTCTTCTGCCTTAAGAACCTCAGGAAGACCATGTGCTACCAGGGATTCAGGAACAAGCTCTGCCTGCGCTCAGACATTTTCCTTCCCAGCGAAATCTGCGACAAGTTGGTCAACATGTATGTGATCTAATCTCTGAAATTTCTCTCATTTCACAATATTGTAGCTTGTCTGAAAGGGGAAATTCAATTGATGTTGCTTATGTTTTGGTTTATACAGATATATGGAATTGGTCCTCACAGACAGTAACTTTAAACCAGAGGAAAGTTTCTTTCAACTGTTCTCTGACCCTCGAAGCACCAGACTGACTCGAGTGCAGCTGAGAGAAGACTTTGTATGTGACAGAGATCTGGAAGCCATTCGAAAACAAGTGAGTTTAGTTTTTGTTTGCGTGTGTGTCAGAATTTTTTAATTGACATTGGCTTAAAGCTTCATTTTGCAACTTTTGGTAA
>OMLM01000392.1:18268-34252 GCA_900302695.1 Helostoma temminkii
CTTGCCTCTTTTTTTGTAAATTTACTGCTGCCTTTTCATAAAATAAAATAATTTTTGATTATTCAATTAAGCGCTGGAATAATCAATTCAATACTTGATAATAATTGATAGCTGCGGCCCTACAGCTAAGGAGACAACAGGGAAACTTTTGCTCATGTTTTATTTTGAAAATTAACTATAATCTCCATCTGTCATGCCTTTACTTCCTGTTTGTCTCATCTGCTCTGCATTTTTAGTGAGGTGGCCTGCCAGGCTGCGTAGAGTAGAATAGCAGTGATCACCTGAAATGTCGCTGCCGCACCGCTGTCAGATTTTGTGGAAAACAGGGGTTAATGCTGCTGTGACAACATGCCAAAGTTGTACAGCCTTTAAGACTGGACTCATGCCTCATATTTTATATTTTACTATGTACAGCAGACCTTTTTCTATCTTTCTTAATTCACCGATAATGGCTTTGATAAATACATTTTCATGCTTTTCTCATTTTCAGACAATGTTGAATCTAATTCAGAAGAAATTACAGGACAGAATGGTGAGTCTAAGTTGTTCTGCTGCATTTTCACTTCACATTTTATTACTTTATAGATTCAAGTTTTACACTTAAGTACTGAGGGATACATGAATGGGGCGAGGAATACAAAGTGTTTCAGTGTGTAAAATGAAATGATCACAAAGGTTGCTTGTCTTTGTTTCCCCTCAGTGTGACCAGGTGATGGAGTTTTCCTGGAGCGCTCTATGGAATATCACTGATGAGACACCCGACAATTGTCAGATGTTCCTCAACTGTCGGGGCATGGGTCTCTTTCTGGAGTGTCTACAGGTGCGCCCACATTCCCTATACCAGTGTGAATCTATGTGCATTAAATTAGCTGCATCCAGGATTTGTTTCCTGCACTAGCTTTGTAGTGTAGTTTGTACAGTGGTGATCATCATGCTTTTGAGATACAAAACAGTGATCTTTTCTCACACTGTATACTAAGGGTGCTTTCACACCTACAGGCTGTGGTTCATTTGAAAATAGTTCATTTTTCCTCTTGGTGCAGTTTGTTTTGTCTGTCTGGTAATCGCACTCAAGTGTGCACCAAAACAACTGCATCGATACCCTCAAAAATAGAGCGTCTCAATCTACATCATCTAGCAAACTCTGGTGTGGTCCTCTTGGTGAGAAAGCAAACTGAACCAACACAGCACTAAAGGCCATGAATCACAAGATTTGAGGGCATTGGATTATAGGTAGATCCTAATTTCTTGATATGTTTTGTCTTGACTGTCTTGATATGCACATGTGGTGACTCCGTTGCATCAATATGTTGTTTTCCAGCTGTAACTGTGCATCGTTTTTTAAACTGTATGATTTTCTTGAAGTGGTTAATGCAAACAATGTTATAAAAAATTACCATGGTGAGAACCAACCCACATAGATTTACCTCCATCGTGAAACTGTTTCTCCCTTATCACAGAAACATGCAGTAGTCCACAACACAGGACCTTCTTGGAAAGAAACCAAACAAAGGAGAAATTGCTCCTAGTCATCAATTGATTTGGATTAAAGCAAACACACTGAAGTGTGAAAACACCCTAAGATACTTTTCTTTTTGTGTGATCTTAATGCAGGAATTTCCAGACAAGCAGGAGCTTCACCGCAACATGTTGGGACTTTTGGGAAATGTTGCTGAAGTTAAATCTCTGAGGCCACAGCTGCTCACCCCACAGTTCATCACTGTATTCAGGTAACATCACATTGTCACATCATTGGAGCACACAGCCCCACCCAGTAATAAACCTAATCATGCCGTACTGCATTGAATGAACAAACTGCTGAACACTTTGTCATTCATATTGTGTTCATAGTCAGAATGTGTTATTGCTCTGAATAATGATTCAGACTTTATCTGTTTTCACTGTTTGATGCTTTTGCAGTAATCTGTTGGACAGCAAGGCAGATGGAATCGAGGTATCGTACAATGCATGTGGCGTGCTTTCACATATCATGTTCGATGGGCCAGAAGTTTGGTCGATGGAAGAGCCACGAAGAGACGCAGTGATGGAAAAGATGTGGGACGCCATCCAGAGCTGGGACGTCAGCTCACGCCGCAACATCAACTACAGGTTGTTTTTTATTAAAGTCATATAAACTTCATGTTAACACATGCATACTAGACCCAGAGTTTTTACTTTATTCCTAAACACCAGTAAGTTAAGTTTAAAAAAAATGTAGATTTTATTACAGCTGCAGTATATTATACATCAGAGGAAATATCATAATGTTCATAACTGTGCAAAAAATGCAGATGTCAGGGAACTGCAGTTAATATGCTGGAGACCTCAGGAACTTGTGGAGGTGGATTGTCTGCAACAGTGGACAGTGAAAGCCTGTTGGTGGAGGCTGGTTCTGTTTTTGTTTCAACTCCGCTGCATCGCTATTTAGTATGCTAACATTTTTCAATTAGCAGTAAAGAAAAAACAAACACCTGCCGCTGATGTCATGTCAATAGCTTTGCAGGCATTTAGTCATTAAACTAAAGTCTTTGATAAATATCATTCTTGACTCAATGATTATAATACATGGAAAATAAGAGCTCCTTAAAGTTTACATTGTCATTATATTGTCAAGTGTGTCAAGGCTGTCCATTCAGTAGTTAGTGTTAGGCAAAAACACAGAGATCAATAAAGTCACATGGACTCTTATTCTGGAAATCACAAATGAATGGTTTTACCAAGAACTGGACCAAAATGGCATAAAGAAAAACAACATGATGTTGATACATAGAACAATGCTCAAGATGTAGCTTTAGAAAGTATTCAGTCTCCTTCATCCATCCATCCTTTTCTATACTGCTTAGTCCCCGTAGGGGTCACGAGTGTGCTGGAGCCTATCCCAGCTGTCATGGGCCGAGAGACAGGGTACACCTTGTACAGGTCCAGACTCCTTCACTTCAACAAAATATTTTATGAAAACTCTTAACATTTTAGTATTTGGACAATAAATTTAGTACATGTAGAAGCCTCTTCAGCAGCAGTTACAGGTTTGCACCTGGATTTGGGTTGTTTATCCCATTGATTGTAACAGATTCTCTGAGCCCACTTTACCCCCTTCATACCATGATGCTGCCATCCTCATGCCTCACAGTAGGGATGGTATTAGCCGGACACTGAGCCTAGTGCCTGGTGTTTACCAGCAAACCTGAATCTAAAAACATATTTTCACTTCTCAGTATGTGTTATTCTGTGTAGACTAAAAAAATAGAATCCATTCAGAATGAAATCAAAACTGAAGGGAAAGTCAGAAAACGTCCTAAAGCTGCTGTAGATACAGTAAAACAACTTCTGCTTTTTACTTGATAAAAAAAAAAGTTAACTGTCTTTCATGTTATGCAGCATTGTATACTATAGTTTGGGCACTGTGTGTTTTAAATTGGATTTGGTCTCTCAGGTCATTCGAGCCCATCCTGCGACTGCTGCCCCAGAGCATCTCACCTGTCAGCCAGCACTGGGCCACATGGGCTCTCTACAACTTGGTGTCAGTTTACCGTGAGTATTTATTGTTCTGTAGAGTTTCTACCTTGGCTCATATTTAGTGTTCACATGCTTAGAAATGTTCTGAATAATTAGCCCTGACACTACTGGTATCTTATATTTGACTTCTCCATAGGTTCAATTGCACATAAAGCCATATTTCAGACATTGCAAACTGTGTCCTAACTTCTAAGTTATACTGCGTACCACAGTGCACATGTATAATTATGTGTTTTTCTGTTTCCATTCATACTTAACCTGCAGCAACCAAGTATTGTCCCCTGCTGATAAAGGAAGGAGGAATATGTCTTCTGGAAAAAGTATTGGAACTGGAGAGCTCACAGCCAGAGACCAAGGAGATGGCCCAGTAAGACTTGACAGCTCTGCTTAATCTGTTCTTCACACTGTCACATTAGCCACAGCAGCCGGTTCTAGCTAGAGAATAATGTTACTGGAGTCTGCAGCTGGTGTGGATACAATTATCTCTGTAGCAGTAGCATAGTCAATGCTGTGAAAAAGGATTTGCCACTTTCCTGAGTTTTTTATTTTTTTTTACATATTTGTCAAATGAGTTATGGTAGTGACAGTTTTATAGTTGTCAGAATCTGATTTATTGGCCAAGTATGTGAGCATACAAGAAATTTGACTGTTTACAGGTGCTATTCTGTATCATCACATGTGGACCAGTGAATATGTTTATGCATTTAAAAAATGTATATACACAGAGCAAGATCCAGGCACTTTACTTACATTGTTTGCTTTCTTGACAGTTCAGACTTGGTAAATACTGACTCACAGAAATTTACTGGGTATACTGGGCGTCAGTAGTAGTAGAAGACACAGGCAGTGATACACAAGATAGCATTATGTCCAGTCACCAAACATGTTTAATATAAAATGCTGCTGACTGTTGTTTACTTCTGTTCTTGAGTCAGTGTCATGTTGCTGAATTGTGTACCTGTAAATAAACTGCACATGGTTTCAGTGACAAGCAGGGTTAGAGGGCAGTTAGAAGTAGATTTACTGCTCCTCTGTTCAGTCCACAGAATATCTTCATGAAAGACTAATGAGCTTTGTGATGTTACTTGGCAATTTGGAGGTGAAATATAAAGAAAGGACCAATAACAAAGCACAGGTGCAATCAGAATCAGAAAATATTCATGTAGTGTTAATTACATTTGTATTATGTACACATAATACAAACACTATGCACACAGGCAGACGCAAAAATTGTTCCTAACTTAGGCAGATCATTATATTTATATCCCCTCATCCTAACCATAACACACAGACCCCTATAGACACATGTGTCACGCTGTGCCTACACCTTGCACTTTAGAAAATAATGGAAAGTTAGGAACTGGTTGACATTTATTAAGACTCTGTGGATCAAGTGTTGTGTGTCTTAAGTAAAGGGCAAACCAAAGCAGTTTGAAAGTTTATGGGGACAGTGCTACTTGTTAGTAATCAATTAAGAATATTGACCTAACTTACCTAATGACCTAAGTTTGGACCTAATATCAAAAAGAATGTAAGATTGTGGATTGTGTCTATCAATTGATAGTGAAATTTGTACAGACACAGTCAGCTGTACAGAACCTAACCTTTATGTAGCTAACTGAAATATGTTATCTTTTTAGGAAAGTAATGGAACAGTGTGAAAACTTCAAAGAAGACCCCATGGAAACAAATCATGCACAGGAGGTAAACTATGGACAAAGAGGCTGACTCTCCTCCCAGCAAACTTCACGCAAGCGAACTGAAGGCCTCATCTTCTGTCATCACCACAAGGGTCAATTGTGTGCATTATTTTTCTTAATAACCATTCTGTCTTTGACCCTTTTCACAGCAGTTTTGATGAAACCTTAATAATTGAGACATAGGACTTAAGATGTGGTGCATGGTGTTTTGTAAGGGTGCTTACCTATGCTGCACATAAGCATCTCTTCTGTTGGGTCGGGCTTGTGGGGGTGGGTGACTGTTATCACTCAGTGTGTGTGCGTGTGCGTGTATGTGTGTCATATGTGTATTAACAGAAGAAAACAGTTGGAGTGATGCTTGATTCTCAGTGGAAGCAGCTCACTACTGTTATGGTAACTTTGAATGAAAGGCAAAAGGCCATGTAGTGTCCTGCACTGCCATCAGAGGTCCCAGTTCTCACACTGCTCTCTCACATTTTGCTCATGCTTGTGGAGGCCCCTGAGCTGTGACCAGAAATGCAGTAATTATTAGCCATTATGTGTGTAGGCTGCAGAGAAGCAACTGGCTGAAGTGAGGGTAATCTTCCCAGACTTTGTGGCACAATGATGGACTCCTTTGTTATATATGTAAATATTCTGTTTGTCTCATTCTTTTACTGTGTGTATGTTTTATAATATAACTGTAAACACTCATAACTTTACTCTGTATTTAATTTAGATCTGACATGGTCATTGGTAAGAAATTATATGCTGAATTCAGATGTAGTCTAGAAATCCTAAAGGTCCGCTTCTTTAAACAATCTATTAGATTTAGTTCAACATCACTTCTGTTTTTCATTATCTGGCTCTGAACCTGATTCTGTTGATTCTTCTTAGTTTAGTGCAGTCAGTAGTCCACTTTAGCGATGATGGGGACCAAAGACAATACACTATATGGCCAAAATTATAGGTGCACTACAGGTGCCAATGTACAAATGTAGCTCCATAAAAAAATGGTTTTGCCACATTGGTATGGAAGAACATAACTGACCTGCACGTGGGCTGAGCTGGAACACCGAGAATGCTGAGCACATCAGTAATGTCAGAAATGAAACAAGGCCACAATATCACATTATTATTTTGGTCAAAACCTGGTTCCTACAGTAACCAGTATTCCACTCTGTAGTTGAGAGATTTCAGGTGTGCCATGCTAGTAGTGGAGACACACTTAAAATGTAAAGGTGGCTCACCCTTTCAGGTGTCCTCACATACTTTTGGCAGTATAGTATTAATCACATTAATCACACACAGCCTGTGGTCTTTTGTTTGAGCTCAGTCAGTGCAGCCTAGATGCTACGTACTGGTTGTAGTATTAGTCGGCTCTTTGCCTCTCAGTCAGAACAGTGAAGTGAAGTTACCTCTAGTTGTTAGAAAGTAGAGATTCTTCAGGTGCTTTGCTAAGAGAAGGCTTGGATTTCACACTACTGAATCACTGTTCTATCATGACTAAAATGTCTGTGCTATGCTGTGAAAGTGTAACAGCACAGGCAACATTTAGAATCTTGAAGCAGTCTCCAGTATTCTTTCCCCAAGATCAACAGTGCTTCAGGTCATCAAGTGTAATGCCAGATAATAAAAGACACAAGGTTGAAAGAAACAGTGATCCTTAAACTAAAGCTGATGGCCTATCTTTTTGCTGGCTGGTCAACATGCTGCTAAGTAATTGCTTCACTTAATCAGGGGTGTCAAACTCAAGTCCTCGAGGGCCACAGCTCTGCTTGTTTTCCAACCAGCTCTGCACTTACAGCTTCTGATTGGCTGAACACACCTGATCCAGGTAATCAGCAGAGGGTAAGGCAGGGATAGTTGGAAAACAAGCAGAGCTGTGGCCCTCGAGGACTGGAGTTTGACACCTGTGACTTAAACACTTTTCTCTTGAAAAGCTAATGGGAGAAAATTGAAAAGCTGCATTCAAGGGTATGGTCAAAGTTCAAACTGGGATGTTTTATTTAGTAACGCAGTGAATATAGAGGAATTGACATTTAACTTTTGGTGAAACTTCTGCTGGAGCTGTAACACCTTTCACTCCTAGTTGTACTTGTCTTGGCCTAATTGACTACAGCTTTGTCTTAACCACAAAACAAAGTTTGACTTTAATCACTTGCTGTTATGATCTTTCAAGTAGGCTGTGGAATATTGGACAACTCATGTTTACATGCAGTGTTTCTAACTCAAACATACTGGGCTTTACATGAAAAGATATGTTTGTATTCTCCGAAATGGTTTGCAACACCCACTTGTTTGTCCTGTTCGTGAGATTTGATCATTAGCACAGTCACCATCCACAGAGTGCTGCAGGGGGTACATTTTCTTGTAGGCCATGCCAGATGTTATCACCACTCTGGTTCCCTCAACAAGAAGTGTTCTTGGCTGTGTCAGTTCTTGGCAGATCCCCCTTTTTCAACAATGCTGAATTTCCCGACAGCCTCTGTGTTTGAATTATCAACAGCCACAAAAGCTTAAACATTTATTATGTATGAGTCATTTTACAACAGACCTTATTTCAGGCTTCTAATGAAAAACCCAATCTAAAAAGTGACTTTAGGAGGCCAACCAGAAGTTGGTTTCCAGGTTTGAGGGCACAGTCCTACAGCAATCTATAAAATCGTGATAGAAGACTACCTGTGACACTCCACTAGTAAGCAGGTTTTGGATTCATAAAAATGACAACATAACATAACTCGCCAAAGAGTAAAAAAAGAATCCCAAATGAAGCTGTTTAGTTGTTTATTTATATGGTCTTTTTTTTTACCCAGAAAAACATGGTTCCACAGCACTACTAGTGGTCAAAAGCTCTTTCCCATGCCCCTTTAATATGAGCCAAACTGCTCAGTCTCTGACATTTTTCATCACTAGGCACCAAGATGAGTTTGTGGACATTCAGAAATTGGACATTCTTTTGCACACTGCAAATTAAAAAAGGCTCAAAGGCAGTATGTAGCCATAACAATAGGGAACTGTTGCTTTTAACCTGCAGATCATAGAAATAATTTTACTGTTTTTAAAGTTTTGATTAAATACTAAAGTTATAAACTGTACTCATTCATTTAGTGAATAAGTGCAACAGACAGACATTATGAGTTGTATTGCTTACATAATAAATTGGAAATAAAAGCATCAGTAATCTACATGACATTGGTGGGTTACTGGAGGGAGTGATTATTAACTATTAATAAACAAATTCACAGTATGAATCAAAAAAGGCAAATAAGAAATGATTTCATTTTCACTATATTTTCATATTCATTCATGAAAATATTCATGTGAATTAAACTATGAGTTGTTTAGACAGTTGTGAGAGGAACTTGTCACAAACTCTGAGAGCCCAAGGTAGCATTTTCAGATTTTTTATTTGTACAGTCCAGATCCCAAAGCTATTTAATTTACAGTGATGATAATGATGCAAGTTGTAAAGATTAAAATTTCTGCCAAGAATTGAGCACAGTTTCATATCAGTTATATATTTATTTTATGTTCGTGTTATGTTTCCACCTTGATTCAACACTTTAAAAATGCCCTTGTTAGTTTCACTCTGATAAATGACCTGAGTGGGGCTAAAAGAACAATTTGATGAGGGATTAAAGAAGTAAAGTGAACAGTGACCTGTGCTGTTGCTCTTAGTAGGGTTAGGATGCTGGGCTGCAGTGTGAAGCTTTCATTCACTGCTTTCCTAATCCAGCGATCCCAGACCTTTGACAGTCAGACTACATTACATGTTCTGCTGGGGCTGTAAAATGTGTTGGTTTATGTGAAACCAGTTGGACAGTGCACAGGTTTCTAATATGTAGCACACTGGCACCACAGTGTAGCTTGAGCTGGTTCCCAGTATCTGCCTCTGTACAGTGTATCATTCATTGTCTCCTACATAAATCCGGTGAAGGATTATGCTCACAGGTGATGCCTAACTGATGTCTTTTTAAGCTATGTCATATCACTAGTGTTGGGTTTTGTTCACAGACTTCCTGGTTGTGATGTACAGTTTTTCTTTATGTGAGTTTTGGGAATCTGATTGGTGCAGCTCTGTTTCTATCGCTATTTGACAGTTATGGTGGAAATGATGTTCACATAGGCAGTGGTGTTTGATGAAAAGCTTTATTAGAGACTCACTAAATGTTTCAGTCTGGAATTCAAATGTGTGGATATGAAAAAGACATGCCACAATTTCTTATATGGTCTAAACAAAACATGTTTTTTTTAGTTCTAAGAATCACAGTGTTTGATTAAAGATCTTGGTAGTGCAGGTGTGCACTTTTATGTAGAGAAGCTAGATGATCTGCTGGGCAACTTTATTAGAATCACCACCCTTCTCTCTATTTTGAATCTTTGAATCTTTCAGTGTATGCGTTCCATGAAGAAATAATGTCAAAAGCTGAAAACTCCCATGTCAGTGACAGCAGGTTAGAGTTCCTTTCCTGTTCCTGACATGTATAATGATGTATGTTTAAAAAGGACAAAAAGGTAGTGGTCTACTTCTTCAGGTGAACTGCTGTCACAAGCTGTTTCAAATTTCATCTGCTAATTTCAGAATGGTTCTGAAATCTTTTGGTGAAACTGTATGGTTTTATTTTTTTCCTGATCTTAATAGTACCAGGCCATTAGTGTAAAGATATGAAAAAGCAATAAAGGTGGAGCGGTAGAAGGACTGGGTCTTGGTTTCTTCTTCTTTTTACACTACAGGTTATTAATCTGTGTTTAGTAATCAATACAACGGTGGTGAGTAATGATGAAAACACACCTACAAGTACATTTTAAATGGAAATATTATGTGTAGAATAGCTGTAGAATTCGGATTGTGAAGTATTATTTTCTTAGATGTGGGAAAAAAACATCTTATTTCTGTTCACACCCAATCTAAACCCAAGAGAGTGAATTTGTGTTATGTTTTGTTATGTTTATGTCCCTTGTACTTGACTGAGGACGACCATAAGGTTGAAACACCAAGTCTTACCCATTAAACAATGAAGACATTTGAGTTCTGCAATCATCCATGTGTTTGTTTGGCATAGTCATATTTTAGTTAAGTGGCCAGTGATCCAGAACATGATTTCTGTTTGAACCCAGCCTAATCCCTCAGGTACCAATGGGTCCACATTGATAAGTCAGACTGAGAGTGGAGATTTACTCATTGTTTAAAACATACTATACCCTTTCACAGAGAATATGTTAAAGCTGTGCTTTTCAGTGAGTAGCTTCTCAAACACATTACATTTGGCCACAGTTATTAGTGATAGAGGATGGAATCAACGCAGCGACAGTTGTGCCACTTCTGCAAGGGTAACACAGAATCCAACTGGATGACCAGTCATCTCAAGAGGAGCAAGGTACCAGAGAGGAGGTGAGTTATACAATGAGTCATTGAGGAACCGTAGCAGACAGGAGATCAGGACAATACACACAGACCATCTAACAGGTCCACTCCGATTAAAGTGGGTTAGAGCTTCAGCCAATTGTATAGGGTATAAGTCATTTATGAATTATGGGCCAGGGCCAAAACTTTTAGTTGTCAGTTTTTTATATCAGATCCTGGGCAATGTCAAACTAACATTTTTGTTGGTCTGTTCTCTTGCATCTCACCTGAGTATCACTCACTATCACTGTTTACTGTGTAAACAGATGTTTAAAATGTTTTAAGATGTGACCATCTATGTGCTGTTGGACCTTCAAAGAATCAGGGAACAAAAGAGCCACATAATAATTTAGTCTTTATTTCTGAAAGTTTCTGCCCAAAAGACAAAGTGACTCCCTTTGTCTGTTTGTCACAGCACCATAGCAGTGTTTACAACATGAAACACCTCCAAATGTGCAAAGGCTTCAATTGAGCTAAGAGCAAAGCTTTTACAGCTTTTAAAGCGACTGCAGTCAATAAGTGTAACACAGTATTTCTAGTTATTAACACTAGGATGGAAATCCAACACTGTTATGCGTGTAAAGCATTTTAATGTTCAGTTCATGTCAAAGGCTCCTTGTAAATTACAAATTCATTCAAACATTTCAGCAGTAGTGCATCTTAATGTGTTAGACTGCTCAGTGGAATCCTTCGTACCGAAGAATCAGTCGCTATTGAGACAGAACGCGTCCATAATCAGGGTCACTGTGGAGGCACAGGACGCACTGCAGGGTGATGGGACAGTCGGGACTTGCAGCCGTGGTCATGTGGCCTCTCTTACGCAGGGCGGAGAGCAGATTTCCGATCGTCCGTGAAGCGGATTGCGTCTTCAGCCCTGCGTCTGCTCCTACATCATCTCAGCTGATCCGGAGGATTCCCTCTGCCTGTATGCTCCGCTCAGCACGGCACTATGGATTTCAACGTCAAAAAACTGGCTTCTGATGCAGGAGTCTTCTTCACCCGCGCTGTGCAGGTAAATTATTCGGTGGGGTGAGTGCAGCACAATGTCTAGACTCCAGTTATATGTGGTCACAGTGATGTAGCTACATCCTGCATGGATGACTAATAGCCGTGGGCCATGATGCCTGAATTAGCTGCAGCTACACTGAGCAAGCGCCTCCACGTCCAACTGTTACTATAAAGATAAAGGCAGCAGAGTTTGTGCGTCTGTTTCTGTGAGCACCACCAGAGCTGTAATCCGATAAACGTTTGTCGAGCCCTGATCCATTATTGATGCTGTGATCATCATATACACTGCTCCCCTCCTCTTCACTGTACAGTGCATCTGATCTGTCAACACCAGCCCAAGCACTGGATAGAACTTCAGAGCAGAGCTCATTCAGAAGAAGCCCAGTGTCTGTCAGTTTACAGCCAGGAAAATAGAATCTTGTCGAAGTGGTCCCATTATTAGTGTCTGCCATTTTCTGCACAAGTAAAATGCTAAGTAGGCTAATTCTTTGAGAACTGTCTCCAAAAACCTGAGAAGTCACAAAAAACAAGCGGAGACTCACTAAACAGAGCAGGTTATTAGTAGAAGCAGCCGTCCTTCCACATGCCTGTCTGCAACAGCAAAGAGAACAACACCACACATTTCACTTCATATTCTCTTTTGTATTACTAATCCATATAATTAAAAGGCATCTACTAACTATAGGTGAAGGCCTCTATTTGTTTACTCCAAATAGCTATTAACTGGTCATTCGTGTTGTGTACGTTCGCTGAATTACTGAAGAAACCCTGCTAGGAAGCATTTCAGTTCCAGGAGCAATATCACTTATGTGATTATGAGGTCTTTGCTCTTTATTACTGGATCATGTCTGAGTTTTGCTCATAATTAAGAATGTTGTTGTTTGTGTAAACAAGCATGTATTAGGCTGTGACAGCTGGAACTATATTAGACAGATCTGAAACAGTAGTACAAGCAGTACTACATGTGTACACAGCAGTAAAACCAGTTGTGTTTTGTTTTATTGATATGTTATGAAGCATAAACATTGACTTGTTAATATCCATAAGCTTCTGTGAGCTTCAGCACTGACAGGCTCCACTGTTCACTAAGACTGGATCCATGAATGCAAAAGGTCATTTTGGAGATGGAGATGATCTAAAGGCATTGTGGGTAACAGGAAACCACTGACCCAATGAGGAAATAGACAGGAAACACTGATGGACAGTGGGTACAAAAACAGGCAATAACAGCTCTGCACAAAATAACTCCTGGAATGAACATCATTAGTCTGGATAAACCTGCTCAGAGACAGACACAGCATTTAGCTGCTTCCTCACACTCTCTCAAGGATCAACTTAAACACGAGCTGAATATCTTAGCTAATATCTAATTTCCTCAACTTCCCGTCACACTGTGCTGATGCAGAGGTCACTCCAAGGTGGCACATGGTGACATCACTGCTGTTTGTGGTTACAGGTGCAACAGAACTCTTGTGACAATACTGTCCGAGATGCAGAGTGCAGAAATCCCCTCTAGGATATATAACCAATATCTATCATGTTTTCTGCATGTCAGCATATCTGCAGATCATTGAAGTTATGTTCCTGAGATGTTAGCACTCAGGATCTTCACTTGTCTTCTAGTTCACAGAGGAGAAACTGGGCCAGGCTGAGAAGACAGAGCTGGATCCTCACTTAGTGAATCTGATCACTCGGGGCGATGGCACCAAGAACTGGACTGAAAAGATCTTAAGACAAACAGAGGTTCTCCTGCAGCCCAACCCAAGTAAGTTCTGCCCAGTCTGTAAACCACAGCTACAGTCATCATTCTGTCCCAGAGCCCAGAACCAACAAATGATGGTTATACTGTAGTTTTCTGATTAATCTAAAGTAGCTGAATAAGAACAAAAATCCACATCTGGTTGTTATGGAGATTAATTTAAAAATTGCTTAATAACTTTCAAAGCATTCAGAATTAGTAGTTCTGTGATAAGCAGATACATCACATAAACTTATTCCCTTTTCTTTTCTAGCTAATAACAACATTACATGAATATGTCATTTGTCACCTTGTGAGTCTGTATTCTGCAACATGATTTAGTCTAAAACAGAAGGACAGAACTTTTATTTTGGGATATGTAGAACATGTCTTTAAGGATCTGTGCAGCAGTTTGTGATGCTTTGAACATCATTTTGCATCACCAATATTTTTCAGTTGGCTCACAGATTTTGCAGCATTTTTAATGCTTAGAGATTGTCTTGATCACACAGAGATATATTTACAGTACACGCCTTCATAACGAGATCTGGTAGTAATGTCTAACTTTTATTCTGTGTATCTTTTAAACCCTCCATGCTCCAGTCGACCACACTGGTAAGTCTTGGCCTTCTTTACCACAGTGCTCTGTAAGGAAAGACTGTGTGAACTCAATATTCTCAGTTTCTTCTTAACAGAAAGCATAATGATAGATCTATCAGTGGACAGGAGTCAACATGGGTGTGTGTGACCACACAGTCCCATACCGAGCAAGCTGGGATTGCTCCTGGCCAGCATTACATTTTCCCATGCTGACCCGCTGTTCACCACAACATTAAAACCGCCAGGTGGATTTTATGTTGTGACACATTGGTGTAGTACAGCTTCTTTATTTAAGCGCTAAAGATGCATAGATCATTCAGTAATTTGAAATTACAATAAAAAAGAGCTTACACTTGTATGGTGGCCTGAAGGTGCTGCTGGTGCCCTGTGAGAAGTGTTGTAAAATAATAGGCTCAACATAGCTGGCAGCACAAACAAAGACATGGTGGTTACTTATCTAGTCCTGTTACCTAATAAGGACCCATCATATGTTTCCTAAGAGCATTTGTACAAACACTTTATAGTATACCTTCTGAACATCCTTGAACACACTTCAAAGTGACATATTTAAGTAGTTCCACATATTTTTTTTTTTTCTTCAAAGTCAGGAGTTTACATGCACTAAGATTACTATGGCTTTAAACAATTTGGGAAAGGCCAGATGATGATGTTGTTATTTGAGTTATTTGGAGGCACACATGTGGATATACTTTGGCATACCTTTGGGAAAATAAAAAAAAAATCAGCCAAGACATCAGGAAGAGAATTGTGGTCTGGTTTACTCTTGGGTACAATTACCAGATGCCTGAAGTTGCCACGTTCATCTGTTTAAACAATTATATACTAGTATTAAAACCATGGAAATGTCTAAGAAAGCCAGATTACAGTTTGCAAATGCACACAGGGACAAAGACCTTAATTTTTGGTCTGTGTGAGGACACTAAAATTAAACTGTTTGGCCGTAACGACCATCGTTACATATTGAGAAACAAGGGCGAAGTTTGCGAACCTGAGAACAGCATCCCAACTGTGAAGTACGGGGGTGGCAGCATCATGTTGTGGGGCTGTTTTGCTGCAGGAGGGACTGGTGCACCAGGAAGTTATTGCTTGGGCGCAAATTGGCCTTCCAAATGGACAATAACCCTAAGCATATCACCAAATTGGTTACAATGTGGCTTAAGTATACCAAAGTCAATGTTTTGGAGTGGCCATCATAAAGCCATGATCTCAATCCTATAGAGAATTTGTGGGCGTGTGTGAGCAAGGCGGCCTACAAACCTGACTCTGTTCCATCACTTCTGTCAGGACGAATGGGCCAAAACTCCAGCAAACTACTGTGAGAAGCTTGTGGAAGGATGTTTGACCCAAGTCATACAGTTTAAAGGCAATGCTACCAAATACTGAGAAAATGTATGTAAACTTCTGACTTTGAACAAAATAATAAAAAGTCTGGCATTTAACAAATAGAAATAATTTGGGTAATCCTAACTGAAACCGTGACCCTTGCGGGGACTAAGCAGTATAGAAAAGGATGGATGGAAAATGTTATGCGTCTTTTTATAGTGTATTTCAACTTCTGGTTTCAGAGGTATCTCAGTCATCATTAAGTCCTGCTGTGTGTAAAAAGAGCTTTATAGTACAAGACTGTTCCAAATAAAAGCCTAGTTCTGTCTGACAGTAAGATTTAGAGTGTTATCAGTCTATGTACAGTAACTGGTGATGTCGCTTAAGCTAAAAATCTGGATCTTTATTACAGGAAATGTGTCGTTAGCCTTTACATGTGTATATGATTTATTGTTCCACCTTCTCTGCTGTTTGTATCTAAGAGGCAGATAAAATAGCAAAAAATAAAGTAAATAAAATAACAGCTAGTCAGTTATGGAGCGATCAGATCAGAGTGCTCTGTGCTGCTGTACTTCATGTCTGTTTGACTGAAAAGGTCATTCATCATATGACAGAAGGTTGCAGTGTTTGCAATCAATGCTCTAAGAAGTCAGCCAGTGATTATTGTAAGTCACAGATACACAGGCTGCTGC
>OMLM01000396.1:0-23460 GCA_900302695.1 Helostoma temminkii
GTGACACCAAAGCAGTTATTTTCAGGAATCATCAAGCTTTAGGAATAAAATTATTATTTTTATTTATTTATTTTTTTTGAATAATTTCTGCAAAATCTTTCTTCTTCAGGCCAGAGTGTCTGAGCTGGAGCATGAGGCTGAGGAGCTTCGTCAGTTCTGGAAATCAGAGTCTAAGTCAGCTGGGTCAGACGTCATCCACAGCCTGCTGCCGGACTCGATGTTTCTCAACCCAGAGGAGGAAAATGAAGGGGAGGCAGCAACAGCTAAAAGCTCTTGGGCCCTGAAGCGTTCAGACAGTGAGCGGCTAATGAAGGTGATGCAAATGTCTGACTCTTTAGACAGGATCTATGACCACGAGTGTTCCTGTGTGCGTCGAGCCGAGGTGGTCAAGTATCGTGGGATCTCGCTGCTTAACGAGGTTGACGCCCAGTACAGTGCCTTGCAGGTGAAGTACGACGAACTGCTGCGGCGCTGCAGCTCAGGGATGCAGGAGGAAGAGCAGGACGGGCTGAGCCAGACCACATCCTCCACCCCTGTTTGTCCTGCTGTGACACACATGGAGGTCATTGAGGATGACTTTCACCAGCCGGAGTACAAGGAACTTTTTAGGGAAATCTTCTCCCGCATTCAAAAAACCAAAGAGGACCTGATTGAAAACAGGGTGAGAGCCTCGACTGACAAGGTGAAGCCACTTTTACAGTAGTTGTTTCCATTACAAAAACATGAATACTTGCTGCAAGATTGTCTTCCGGTTAAGACTCATACAGCAGCATATGGACCTGACTGACTCGACACACACTGTATGTTATTCACCCAGAAATGGTGAATACGATGCAAAAGGGGTTAAGCTATAAGAGTGATGCAGAAACGAGAACAAAACACCACCAGCTCTTGTCAAGATTTTGCACAGAAACACCAGTGCCTAACGCCAGCGTCTCAACTGCATAATCACTGTACCTCACTTTGCACAAGCTGCTGATGAAATTACTTCTGGGGATTAATCTAGTTTCTCTATAATTTCCTAGAAATAAATTGACACAAGGTAGATTCACAGGAAGGTTCCAGGAAAAGAAGTATTAATTAACTGAATATGAAAAAATGTGAGATTTGTCTAACGATTGCATAAAGAAAACCAAGTTTCCAAATGAATTCCCTTCCTTTCTCCCTTATCCATTAATATGATGCTCTATTTTATATCATTTTGATTATAAAAAGTCAGTAACAAAGTTCCAAGATCACTTGTTTTGTTTGATAAAAAGACCAATATCCAAAAATGTCTTTACTGTGATTAAAAATCCTCACAATAGACAGACTAACACAAGAAAAATATAATTAAGTTTAACTAATTAAATTCCACTTATGTTTTACATCAATTTAGTTGCAAATTCCAGGAAACTTCCTTCAATATTGTCACAGATCTGTAAAATAAAGACCTACTGTATCTGCTGCTGTTTTCTAAGCTCCTATAATCTGAAGTTAACTTTATTTATTTGGCTTCTTTGCAACTAAAAAAAAAGGAGCTTTGGCGTAACCAAAGCGAGGAAGACCGATTTAGTATCTGATGTTCTAATGGGGAAGGAGTTTGTTATGAAGAAGTTAAAGCCAATGATTTAAGGTGCTCGCACACATTTACATAGGATTTTTGTAATAGTAACATGTATTTCTATTTCACTGACGTATGTTATGTTGACGTATGTTGTGACTGTAAGTGGGTGTTATCATTAAAGGGAAGTTTTGAGGTTTACCAAAATAATAGCTCACTATATACTCGATAATGTAACAGACTCCTGATATATTAGCCTCTAGAAGCCATGTATGATTAGAAGCTGTTTTCTGTCCATCTGTTGCTATTGCTGCCTGACGTTCATGTGTGTTTGCTAAGACTGTGCGCACATTTGTAGATATTCTGTTAAATTACGTTGACTCGCACTTTAGAATTGCTGAGGCATTATCTATTCTCTTCTGACACTTTATATTATTGTCACATAGTTGTTGCAAAAATGATGTGCTACTGTTCCAGTCTGTGTATTTGCGATGAGTTTTTACCTGTCAATGCTCTGAGCCATAAAACATGAAGCAAGCTGAGAAAGATGTTTTTGTGTCTCATTTTTGTTGAATCGCTTTGTGGTAAAGTATGATTAAACCATATTTACACATGCATAGCTAAAACTGGTCCTGTTGCACCTAAAACTAATCTAAAAACGACCAAAGAACAATTACTAACATCTCAAATTAAAAACCACCTAAACCCCACAGGAAATGGTGTAGCTGCAGCAAATAAATTGGGGTTTGCGTAAATATACGCCACTACAAATGTCAACATGCGATGCAGAAATGCAACTTGAGAATGTACAGAATATTTGATTCTTTATTAATCCCCTTGGGGAAATTCTTCGTGGACAGGCTGCCGTGCTGAGGTACCAAGGGTCAGGGGTAGTGCCTTGTCCAAGGACACTCCAACATGTGGCCAAGAATCAGGTATACTGGGAATCAAACCCACGACTTTGGGTTAGTAAACAACTGCCCTTTCAACTGTGCAACCAATATGTGGAGCGTTATTATTAACTAAGTCTGTCTGAAACAAACGTAACGAGTCCAAAACCAAATTAATATAAGTCTTATCTTTGTACTAACAATGAGGATAAACTGTGATAACAAAATCCAAAGTTAAAAATTATATATTAATAGTTTCTACAGTTTGGTATAATGCACACAAGTCCACACGGACACTAAATTGTCAGATAAAAAACCTCTTATATATTGTGGATAAAGTTAATAATTAAATCTGCCATTGAAATGTTTCCTAAAATAATCTCATCAGAACAAACTTTAGAAATTTTTAATAGTGCTTTAAATCATCACAGAAAAAAAATAAGGCATGAAATGGAAATACAAAACAAAACCTTTTCTCATCAGCAAAACCATTAAACCTGCCAGCTTTTAGAGCTAATGTTGATACTAGGATGTACCTGTATACAGAGGCATTTGGCTAGTTAATCTGTAGTGGTTCTTCATGAGACGTTCATGCAAATTCATGCAAAATGTCTTAGAAGCCATCTGTTCGGGTATATTCAAGGCAAATCATCTCACATTTAATGTTCGCATATCACTGCTGATAACAAAAGAACACAGCTGACAGTTTGACTTTACAATGTTTATTGAGCAAAGTAACAAACAAATGAAAAAACGGTTATAATTCAATGATGTCGTGAATCCTAAATTTAGTATCGACTGAAAAACGCTGCGTTCGTATTTTAGGTTTAAATGTCAAAGTACTAAAATGAAAATTGAAGTAATGTTCCTGTAATGTTTCATGTGAACAGTGGGAGTTTGTCCTGAATCCTTGTAATAACAGAGGCACTTTAGATGGAGGCTCAATATAGCAGCACATGGCAATAAATCAGCATATGTACAGCAACAACTTCCCCCATCATTCAAAATAAAGATCCAGTTCACAGACACATCCCTCGCTTGATTTTGTACAATGTATTAAATGCCAACAGGTTTATGACAGAACTTAATTCCAAATTGCATCTTTATTGGCTTTCAAAAAATCATTCACTCAAAGAAAAAAAACATTTGAAAGTCGCCACATTCAACCGAGAAAAACAAACCTCAACATCATTTAATCCAATTTTTCATAAACGTTATAATTCAATACACGTTCAAGTGAAAGGTACAGACATGCGGGAAAAGCCACACTCAGCGTAGCAGTTTCCAGGTCCAAGATTGCCAAAAATATTTCAGTTCAAAATAAGAGAAATGATATCAGGGACTTTTTCGCTAGTTTATGCATCATTTTGTTCCCTTTTGTCTCAGGTTTATCGAGTCATACATTTGGCAAAGTTTCCTTAAGTGCCTTCAGATATTTAATTAAACTATTTCATCATCCATCCCTAAGTTACCGCTGTCCCTGTTTTGAGGGTGATGAGATAATATTCCCCAACCAGGTCAGACCTAAGTAGATGTGTGAGTAATATTTAAGGTTTTTAATTAGAAAAGGCCTTAAACATTGATTGCTTTGCTGATGGCTAAACTTGCAAATCAGGTAAAAAATGAAAGCAAACAGAGCCACGTTTGCTTTCAACAGTAAACAACAGTAATCCAACGCGAGGTTTTAAATCCAAAAATCTACTCATAAACCGTATATATATTTCTATTTCTTCATTCTTTATATTCATTTTTCCCCTCAGACTCTCAAGCCTTTACTGTAGGTATGTGAGGAGTTTTCATGCTCCGCACTGTGTCGGGTTTCTCGTGTCAACATCAGAGATGCTTCGGCTGAAACAAGAAAAGCTTCGGGTTCTGAGCAGAGCAGATACCAGGGCTGACGCTTTTGTCCACCTGTCGCCCAACCTCAGAGTTCGGGTCAGTCAGAGAGGCTTATCTCTCTGACTGCCCTCCCACTGTACCCCTAGGAGATGATCCGATTGGCTAATTGTGACCGTGGGGGGCTGATTCTCAGTGTCAGGACTGTATCGTCCCCTTGAGGTACCACATCCCAGCGTGGCTCTTGCAGCACTCCTGGAACAACAGAAGACACATTAGATCAGTGATAAACTGTTGGTTAAAGCACACGTTCAGTCCCATCACTCCTCTCACATTGAGCAGGCGGTCAACGTCGGCTTTACAGACGTCTCCGAGCTCCTCTGCCAGTCTGGCTTGTATCATGTTCCTCCTGACCCTGTAGTTCTTCGTGAAAAGATCATACAGCAGCCGGCGGTGCTGCAAGGACAAAGTGTTAAAACCAAAGAATTACATTTACGGGATAGTTTGACATTTTTGGAAAACAAACTTTCTTAAGTTAGATTGGACAACTAGCACCTGCTGTACCTTGTTTGTTTACACCAAACGGGTTTTATCAAGAAATATAAAACAGCAAGAAACACTATGTTGCGTAAGTGAGCTCAAGAAATGCTCAAAGGCATAATATGCTAACCGTGTGTTATCTGCATTCAGCATGCAGCTATGTGTATTTGACAAAAAGTACTGCAGTGACCTAGTTTTTGCTTAAGTTATGGTACTAACCACTAGTGCCACACACTGAAACATGCTTCATGTACTTTCTGTAATACATGTGAAATTCAGACCTCACTGTCCGTGTCTGACTTGTGGTTTGTGTGATGTGTTTCAGCTGCATATATCTGCATCTGCATACAAGAAGAGACAGATACTATGACAAAAAGATGTTGTGATAGTGTTTACCTTATCAAAATCCTCTCCAGTTTCCCATAAACCAAACACCTTCTGTTCATCAGGCGCTGCTGTGGTCTGAGCAGGAAACTAAAGTCAGAGAGAAACGGCAAAGTCAGAAAAGCATTTAACTGTGAGGTTGTAGTTTGAATCCTTAAACCTGGTCCTAGCCTGATCAGTGGGGTCAGCTAAGTTGTACAAAAAATGTGTTTATAACTGTTTATAATAAACATTTCCATCCAAACCTTGATTTAAGAGTGCAAAGTTCCATGAGAAGGTTTAGGCAGTGATACAAAATAAGCAAAATTATTTTGCTTCAGACATTTAATAAATTTGTTAATTTGCTCTTGTGCAAAAACTCAAAACAAGAACAAGCCAAACACCAGAAGGACATACACAGAATACTCCAAACCCGGATTAATCATCCAGACATAACCAACTGACTCAAAGCTGATTTATAAACATGAATGTTCACAGTGACGTAAAAGACAAGATACCGATTCCAGATCTGTCTTTGCAAACAACCACCTGGATTAACTCCTTGCTGAGAAGTAATGAGCTTTGCTCTGAAGCCAATAATCTGTTGCATAACAAATATGGCATCCAGCTATTCCCTCCCCCAATGGTGGTTCAAATCTTAAAACGTTAAGGTTACAAACAGGATTAGACCTACAAGGACATAATTGGTACTAGGAGGAGACCTGGCTGCTTAAGAAAACAACAGGATGTGGCACAGACCACACAAGTCCCTGCCCTTTGAGTAAACGTCACACCAAGAAAAACACAGCTGATAAAGTAGACTAATCACAGACAACTATATTGAGCTCAGAAAGAACAGCCTTAGTCGAAACAGAGAGGACACACAAATACGATTACAAACCCACAGAGGTATCGAGTGGCTGCTGGGACTTAAGTGGAACCTGAGAAGTTTACATTGCTTCAGAGTCCTTTTCATTCAACTGCTCACAACAAAAATGTCCGTTAATGTTGTTATTTTGTGTGAGAGAAACTGATATCTGTGCAAGGAAATACCCTTATCCTCTGCCCACAGGAGCAGAGTAGGAGATGCTCTTAATCCAAGACAAAAGGAGGTTGTAATGTCAATGCACTAGGGGAAAGAAAACGTGGTGTTTGGTGTGAGCCTGCTGCTGGAACAAAATTCAAACCAAGTTTGTGAAATCAAAACTACTACGGTTTGGCACAAACTCACAGCAAAACCTTACAAACTGTACATTAACAAGACAGAAAAGTGTAATTTGGTGACATTAATGATCTAGCAATGCAGTCATGTATGATGACACATTTCTGTTCCCTAGAGCGCACAACAGCGACACAAAAAAAACACCAAATGTCTGAGAACCACAGCAGTGTGTCAGGCTAAGATGAGATTTAGATGATGATCTAATAACTATTAAAAGGAGCAGAGCGGATGCTGCCTCATTTTTAAATCAAACTCCGCCTGAAATGAGCGTGAGAGCAGTGTGTCAGATGATGAGTTACTAAAAATGTAGCTTTCACCATATCTCCCAGAATGCCACTTAGACGACTAAAAATGAAATTAACACGAAAATCACAGAAACTGTGACAACTGCACTGACATAAAATGCACGCAGCTGTCTTGATGGATCACTATTTCACTTCTTCCTCTTTGAAGTCAGAAGTACATGCAATGTTTTTGTTGTCCTTTCAAGAACCAACTGTTTTGCTAGGTGCCTAACACTGAGATGTGAGTTGTCAGAATAAATGAATAAATAAAAATTACTTAATATAAATAACCGATTAAACATCATTGCCCCTTAAAAAGTAAAACAATGTTGTAATTTAATTAACAAGAAAATACACTACATTTTGTCTATTTCACCCAAAACTGCTACACAGAGCATAAATTGCACAGTGCGACATCTATTTTTACTGTGAAAGCTATTTTATTATTTCCTGCCTTGGAGCTATTTTAGATGATGTGCAGAATTTTGGTGCCTGATTATATTTTAAACTGGTTTTCCAGGTTTGCATTTCTTTCCCTTTTCACCAACAGCTTTTGCTACACACCCACAACAATGCAGCAACAACCTCTGATCCAGAAACACAAATGGTAGAAGAGAAGCAAAGAAAGAACTCAAGTCTGACATCTAAAAATGTATGAATCATTGATTCTGACCACATCATGTCCACCACAAATACTCACAGGCACCATGATCTGTTTGCAGCGGCAGAGCAGTATGGCGTCCTGTAGCATGTGGTCCGAGATGGAGCGGAAGACGGGCTGCCCCGCCGGCATGGATGCCACGTGGAGGTTCAACAGCCTCTTTAATTCATTCAGTGTCAATACAAAATGTTTCCTGAAAGTCTTTATCACAAAGTCCTGCAGTTCTGGGGTCGGCATGTTGTTGGCACTCCCTCCATTGCCATTAGTGTGGTCAAAGCCAGGAGAGGTGGCACTGGAGTAACCGTTGACAGAACCGTTAGGGATTGAGGATAGGGAGGAGGAAGTGTCCATAGGCTCGTCTTCCCTGTTCGTGATGCTACATCCTGCTCGTCTGGCATCCAGGTCCTTCTGTAGGGATGGTTGGTTTTCCTTTGCCCGCTCCTGAGCCATCTGCAGACGCTGCTCCCCACTGACATGGACAGGATCTTAAATACAGACATCAACTCATATAGGATTCATCTCAGCTGGATATTCCATGTGCCATGTATTAACACTTGTCAATGACACATATAAATATAAAGTACCCACCAGGCTGAGGGGAACTCTTTGGCATGAAGTCTTCTTTAGAGAAGTTAAAAACCTTTTCCAACCTTAAAAAAGCACAAATTATCAAAAATAAGCAACCAACTATCCTCCCAGAAAAAAACGTTACTTTCTTTTAATATTGCTGTACCATGGTTGCCATTAATACTAAGGTGAGAAGTTTCTTCAGTATAAAATATTCCTCCTGCTTCTCTGAGTGTAACCTACTTGCTCTGGATGCCGAGCCACAGCATGTGCTGCCTGTGGGCAACATCTGGGTGTTTCTTAATAAAGTCTACATCAGTAGGCAATAGGAATTCCCAACCCCGATTAACACGAGGAGCTGCTACATGCTCCAGGAACTCCTTCACATCCTCTGGAGGAAGCTGCCAGACACAAAAGGAAGGACTTGTTAGTTTTGTTTACTTGAATAAATCCACATAAGCGTGTTCAATTACACTCCTGCTTAAAGGAAACTGCTCAGCATCTGAACAACCATGGAAGTGGTGGTAGCACTATGCATCTCCCAGGTGAGGGAGTTTGTTTTTGTTGCCAAACACTCACCAGGCATCCCCCTTGATTGTTTTATAGGACTGGCAACTTGTCAGCTCAGGAGAATACACTTGCAAAATAACCACCCAATTACACTTTCCTACAAATAACCGAACTCTTAAGGAGAAACATTCACACCTGCAAAAACAACAATATGTTATCTAACACCCCAGGGGACTAATTTGTCATGAAATGAGCCTTAAGGGCAGCACATAAACAAATTAAAACAATTAGATTAACACAGCTACTTCCAATTTTTGAGATGTGAGTAGAAATCTCTGATCAAGAAACACAAAATATCATGTTGTTCTTACTTTGATGATAGATGTAATTTCCTTTCTCATCACAGAGCGCTCCAGAGTGAACCTCCACATCTGAAAATGAACCCACAATTAAGTCAGAACCACACAAAACAAATGTATCAGGCCTCACAATATGCTTGTTTGAAATTTCAGTAGCTCACCACAAAGTCCCTGCCGCGGCAGAGAACCTCTGCAGGAACACCACTATGAGCACTGCAGGTGTTTTTAGGATACAGAACATCACTGTAGAAAACAATATAGAAATATTACTCAATTGCCATGTCAGCATATTTTTAGTATAATGAATTATACAAGTTTTGCAGTTTTTCTTGTTGGTTGTTTAATTTCCATTTTAAAACCTTTAATTTATGCAAAAGCTTGTGTGACATTTGCACTGGAGCAACAGAGCAAGACACTATTTGTACTATATTTTCACGTACAAGGGGATGGATTCTTTTTATTAAAAGCTGTGTGGACTTACCTTTTGACAACCCAGTTTCCCTGAACCAGCAGTGCCACCTGTTGGATGCAGCGCAGCACTGAGGTTGAGTCTGTGCCAGAGGCAAGCAGCCCCATCAGGTTAGCAAACGGCATCATCTTGACTGGAGATGGAACAAGATATCAGAGGTATGTTCATGTTAAAAGTTAAAGAGCCCATCTTATACCCTTCTGGAGGTTATTCCTGAGGTCCCTTGAATGTGTCTGAAAATGTCCATGCTTAAAAACTGTGCAGATCATTGTTTCTGCCCTGGTTGAGAATTTGAGCTCAGAGCTCATCTCTAGACTGACTGGCTGTGAGCTCTAACTACTAGTACATGGTCATTTTGAGCAGGACTTCTGAATAGACCATTCTGTCACTGGAAAGCACTTCTCTGGATTTGTATAGTATGGGCTCTTTAAATGTATATTTGATGCAGTGAATGTATTTCAAAAGGTGCTAGGTCAAAGAATTTAGGAAATGTAAATCTTTTTAAAAACTGATCGAGTATTACTACAAGCATAACTCATGTATGTGTCATTTACATGCCAACACTTTAACACCACGATGAAGAGGACACACTGGAAGATGCATTTGATAAATATGTAACTGTGGATTGTATTTCAAACTATTTCACATCATCACTAAAGCTTTGTCGCCTCCATATGGCACAAACAGAAACTACATCTGCATCTACATTGATCTTTTAAACATGATTTACTATGATTATGCTGCACCACAGCCTTTGCTGAATACGATGTGTTGGCCTACCATTCTTCATGAGGGTCTTGACCTGCTCTCCAAGTGGCAGAGTACGTAGCTGAGCCATGGACAGCACATTACTGGGTCCAACAGGCTTCACACTGATGAAGAAAGAGAAACAAGATGACAGAAGTTACTCAGTGGTCAACCAGATTTAAATCTAAGCTCTTTCCTTTAGAGGAATACTCACACTTTTTCCTCTGCGAGAGGAGGCATCAGCATCGCCAGATACTCCCTTAGAAAATGAGATACAGGTCAGGGCGAGAGGTAAGCAGGTAAGCAGGGAAGCATCAGAAATTACAAAGTTACACGTTTATGTCACATCTACAGTATGTGTATATATATGATCATTTATGAGCAGCTGCAGAAAACCAGGGATGAGGATAAGAGGTTACTAAAAATGAAAAGAATATTTGCAAATAAAGTAATGAAAAGCTCTAAAATATCATGCGTTCACACCCACTTTGGAGTTTTGACGAGTTCAGAGTTTTCTGAGGCGTCCACAGACTGACAGAACAAGTACTGCCTTTCATGCTCTGAACGACCGTCCTGAATTTAAACATGACATAAACAAAACTGATGAGAAACTCTTCATGGCAAGACTGGACATGACCCATCTGTAAACGAACCCCACCTTGACACCGTGGTAGTGCAGGTGAATCCAGGGCTCCTCCGCCTGCTTCTTCTGGAGAAACTCGTAAGACTGGATCCTCCTCTGTCGGGCCTGCTCCGATTCAGGACGAGCAAACCTCACCTGCAGTGCAAAATAAACAGGAAATCACAAGTTTGTCTGGGGCTCAACAAATCCATGGAATTATGAGATTATGCACATGTGTGAGTGAGTGTGTGCACAGCTTCTCACAGTGATGGCCTTGGCTTCCTCCTCAGCTTCATCTTGGGATGAGTCTCCACCTGTACACAACATACCTGATTAGGTCAGTTATCACACTGTTGCAGACTTGGAACTATTAAAAACAAAAGTTATATGTATTCAATATAATTAAACAAAAGGCACAAACCCTCATTCCCACTGAACAGAGAATTTGAGCAGTTTTACTTAAAACCTAACCAATCTATCTAGTTACTAGCTTTTTGTTCTAATTTCTGTCACACACCTTCATTGGCAGCCTCTCTTTCTCTGGTTTTGCTGTCGGCCTTGTCCAGGTAAGAGAAGCTTGGTCTCATCTGCAGGATTCCCGTCAGAGGTGTGATGTGAAGCTCACCTATTGTTATGAATAAAAAACAAACAGAAGCCAAATCTTGGTTTTGATCTGTAACAATGCAGCAGTGGTTGATTGTGCACTTATTTTGTAGGGTTTTTGGTCATCTTCAATGTAAACACACAGTAAAATAGTTGGCTGTAACATAAGAATGAACACTGACAAAAATCCTAGTGACGCCCCAGTGTATTTACTAGAAGCAGCAACAAGGTTAGAACTCATACATGGTGCTATAATGTACTACCGCACCACTGGTTATTAAATCTGACCTTTGCGAAACACAGCAGCAGCATATCTTGAGGTGTTGGTGGTGGCCTGGATGGAGGAGAAGGTCTGCTTGTCCATCATTTTCCTGGTGAAGAAGATAAATGCTATTTATTTAGCTTAACGCACAAGGAAACATTTATTAATATTTCCCCCTGAGGACAGTATTTGTAGTAATCAGCTGTTTAGCCTTGTTAAAGAAATAGACATAATGTCAAATTGCTGAATGTACACACACATCAGTGGGTCTGAAAACACATTTTCACACGTTGAACATTTTTACTACATTAAAAAAAACATCTCACTGGAAGCCTGTGAAATAACTGTTTAAAGATGAATTTGTATGCAGCACATTATCACGTTTCATACCGTTTTTAACCACAGAACACCTCTGACAACTCTAGCAGTTAACATATAACCTATTCCAGTGAGAAATGACAACTAGTAGCAATGTTGATACTAAACGAGGGTGTACACAAAGTTAATAGCACAGGTAGAGCGACATACATATCAATGGACACACAGGATCTACATGAAGTCTTTTCACTCGATTAATGTTCACATAAAAAACACATGCAATCAACTAGAGGTGACAGAGCCCCAAAGCTTTGAAATGACTTGCCTGAGAATATTAGATCAGCTGACTCAGTAAGTGCTTTTCCTCCCTGCTTTTCGACCCTTGTGCTGTTAATGTCATTGCTGTTGTCCTATAACATTACGCTCTGCTCCTTCTATGTTTACTCACACACCAACCGGTCAAGGCTAATGGCCGCCCACCTTGAGCCAGATTCTGCTGGAGTTTTCTCCCTTCCTTTTAAAAAAAAGAAGGAAGGGAGTTTTCCTCTCCACTGTCGCTTAAATGCTTGCTCATGGGGGATATTGGTTTCTATATTAATTGGTGTTATTGTGCTATAGTTACTCCCTGTCTTACACTATTTATTTTGTGTTCTTCTTATTATCGTTCTGTTATTATTGTCTTTCTCTCATGTCAAGCACTTTGTAACAAATGTTTTTAAAAGTGCTCTATAAATAAAGCTTATTATTATTATTATTATTATTATGGTTTTTACATCTATAGCGTATATGAAAGTCCAGCTCTTTCCTCAAAATATACCAGACACTAGATATGTATATGCCATTAATGCAAAAAGAGATGACTACAGTTAATTCCAGAAAAACTGTGTCAATGCAGGACTTAATCAGTGTTACTGATCGGTTTTACACAGGACAAGACACTTTGCACGACTCTTCTGTTTTTCCCCTGGAAAAGGATAACAGCTCATCAGTCTGCTGCTCCATCACTTATCCTTTATTTCCAAACTAAAACTATATTAAACTATTCACTCACCAGCCATAAATATACAGGATTTTTATAGGCTATTTTTACTCCTAAGCTAGTGTGTATGCCTACTGTTTCAATATAAAACCATCCACAGCTTCAGAAAACCCAGAGCTCTCTCTAAATTGGTAGAGCCGACAGCCACGTCTGAGCTGACATTTTCCACTTGTTACTTTTGCAAGTTGTGCAGTTTTAGCCACAAAAACAAAATGTTCATTTTGCACATATTTTGTTTTTTTGTTTTGTTTTGAAACCAATCCATAGTTATTATATTTTTGGGACATACGCTTTTGTATTTCCTTGCCTAGAATTACATGAGAAGACACATCCCACTCTTATGTCTCCACAGTTAGATTAACTGTGTTAGTTAGCATAAAACCTAAAACTATGAAACTGTCTGTGTCCAAAGACATGAATCAGTAAAAAAAACTATTAACAATTTTAGCAGCTATTTCCCAAATGTAACAAGCAACCACTCAGCAAAAGTACTGGTGCCAGGCAAGAAATAGTTAATACTCCTGTTATGTGTCTGCTATCTGTAGCCTTATATTTAACAAATATGAGAATTATATCTATCCATCTGACTTTGTTCCAGTAAGCATATTATCACAGATCTCAATCTGTCCCTAGCCGCTAATGGTGAACAACAGTGCAGATGAGACTTAATGGTAGACATACACGGAGTAGGTGTTGGTTTCATCATAAGACGTGCCGTCCACGTTCAGAGCTATCTGCTCTCCTTTGCTGCGGCAGTAGTTTGGACTCATTGTGTTAATGGCCATTTCCAACTCCACCTGTAAAATTATTCACACATAAACATGATACGAACACTTTCAGACTAGTAAAGATTCATATTTTCTAGTAAAATCACTTGTCAGTTGATGTTTTTTTTTACCCTTTGCTGCTTGGGTTTGATCTTAGCCGACAAATGGTCGACATCATCATAGGTCATAGTGGATGGTCTAACAGGGTACTGTGTCGGGAAAAAAAACAACAGGGTAATTGGTGACTCGTGACACACAGAAAACTGCATCAATCCAGATTAGGGAAAGGTGCTCACGAAAGAACTAATCAGCAATAACAGAGTAAATCTTACCTGGAAAAGATATAGCTTATCTGCAAGGCTTTTAGCAAGGTACACATCAATCTAAAGGGAACAGAAATATTGATGAAAATTATTGTCATGATTAAGCAAATATTTTCTTTACTCCAACCTTTTCTTTTAAGCCCGAGCATGAATTTAAACCTTTTATTTCTTTTTTAAACATCGCTGACAATTGTTTCTGATGCTGTTTGTATGTGTTGTTTGTGTTTGTTCCATCACTGCTGTTATTTTTTCTGCCATACTCTTGCCACTGGCACCTGATCTTATTGGGATTACCTGATCAAATACAGGTTATAAAATGATAATTATAAATCATAATCACAATCATAAAAATCAAATGTTACTTCACATAGATTGTGGCAACACAGACAATCGTTGAGCATTAAGATTGAAGTCTTTTTATGGAAGATGTGAAACGGTAACAAATATTATTTCATAAAATTGTTTTTTCACAAAAGCTACTTTAACTGAGGTAAACACTGGATTTGTTTGGGATTGTTATTAGCCAGTTTTGTGATCATTTCTGGGTCCACATAAACTACAGTTTGTGTGTTTATACTGAAGAAGACAGATGTGGATCTCTGATGTGTTTCTGATAAACAATTAACAGTATAGAGGAATAAGATCATGCTCCAACTACACTGGCAACACTTGCTTAGCAGGATAAATTAAAATATCAGTAGAATTATCTTAAAACTCCGGTATACATGTGCAGATGTACCTCTTCTATAATGGGGTCATCATCATCCCCGCTGGCCATATTGATATGAGCAAAGCAGGGGAGGGAGAGATGAAACAGGAGGGGAGCGGCAGTAGATCTCAGAGATCCCACCTGGAAACAAAGAAACACTATGTTACATGGATTTATTCTGCACAGACTGGCATTGCTGTTTCTGTCCTGTAAGTGGATGCACCCAGACTGGTAACACAGAGAAAAGATGACAAGCAGCTGGTGCATAAAAGTAACAACAACCAGCCCATCAGGGATACATCATTATAATTTTGTCATAATTTCAGGAAACCAGTAGTAGATGGTGTATGCTCAGTCAACAATTACAATAAAGTAAACCGTGAGAGATTTAAGGTTTCCGTTATCGACAGAAAGGCCATGATCATGCAGTTTGTCACAGCCAGATAAACCTCACATGATGCAAGATTAAACAATCCACAATAAGGAACTACCCCTCGTACAAACATGTTATAATAAAAGACTAGAGCCAACGCTATAAAGTGTTCATTTATTACAAAAGTATTGGTTCAGATAAACATTAGTTTGTGACAAAGTTAGCATGATTAGCAAGCTAGCACCAACCTCTTCAACAATCTTGTCACAGGCCTCAACTAAACTGTGGGTTATTTTTCATTCTGACACAAAAACTACACACGTTTAAAATTAATCAGGAGAAAAGAGCAACACGCACGATGTTTCCTTGTCGGTGCAGTTAAACCAAACGTACAAGCAACGGCGGTAGCTAACAGGATGCTAGCTGGTGGTGGCAACTACCGTAGACGGCAATTAGCCTAGCATTAGCAAGCTAGCTTGGCGTGCCAGTCAAAATAAAACACAATCAGTCACTGAGGTCTGGTTTAATACATCCACGTTTCAGTAAAAATGTTGCGCTCACCTGCGCACTTCACTGTGCAGTCTTAGCTACCTCATCCGTGTGTGTAGAGTCCAGAGATTAGGTGCGCAGATGTGCAAGAGTAGCACCTAAGTCATGCTAACTCCGGCTGAAGTCTGCTGGTGTCATGTTGACTCTGCTTCGCACAGACACGTGGGGAGTTGTCCAAGACCACAATGCACAGCGGACCCACTGTACACTCGCCTTTTGTCGTTAATCTTTCACCAGTTTACCGCCTGTCTCACAAAACACACTGAAGTGTCATGAGACGTTCAATACTTTAACATCTACTGCGTGATGAGAATATTTAAATACCACGAAGTATGAAAAAGATATTGGCAGCGGTGGGATTCGAACCCACGCCCCCGAAGAGACTGGAGCCTTAATCCAGCGCCTTAGACCGCTCGGCCACGCTACCGTGATATTAAAGGATGGGGCATCAGATTATAATATGGGATATATAGATGAAGTTTATATAGCTGTATTATCTTTAAATTGTGATTATCTGATTTAGAAAGTTCTAGTATTTTGTACATAACGATAATGTTACTTTTACTCCCCTACAAATCGGAAGGAAATACTGTAACATTTGCCTTCTACTTCACTATATTTGTTTAGTACTAATAGTAGTGAGCTAATTTTGCTTTATGTTATGCCAGCAGGTAGTAAAAAAATCAGTTTCCATCTCATTTGTAAATGTTTGACACATTTGTCCTTGTCTGTTTTATGGTAAACTACTTTATTACTTTATTACTTTTACTCCACCGCATATCAGTAGGAAAATCTTTACTTTTTACTCCAGTATGACAATTGTACTTGCTAATGAATTTGCAGATTTAGATTAATAACACAACATATAATGACATACACTTATTTAACTAAGAATTTAAATGATTTCATGTTTATTATAAGTATTTTTGCTGATAATTCTTTTGCATTTAAGTACCATTTTAAATATGACACACTGTGGGTTTTTTTGGTTTTCCTCTGGTATTATTACTTTTGCCTAAGAAACATAGCTGAGTATTTATTGCACCATATAAGCTTTTAGTTTCTCTGTGGTTGTTTGTGATGTACTGTAGGCAGGTAATGTTGAGTCTATTTTTTTCGTCCATTTGTACTGCCTTTCAGGACATTTTATGTGTGTTTGTACTCCTTCCATTAATCAATCCATCTGTGAGGGGCCAAGCAGTCAGGCACAAGAGACACGGTGCAGTTTAAGGGCTTTATTCACCAAAATGTGCATTACAACCAGTCATATTTCACTCAGATGTGAACACAATTACTTGAGAAGATGAGAAACACTCATGAGATGAATATGCTAACAAAAGAGAGACAACATCTATGACATTGAATATATATTGTTTTAATTCAAATCACAATTTTCTCTATACAATTTGAGGTATTTTAGTTTAAAATCAAGCATGTAAAGTATAACAAAAGTTAAACTTCTAAACCGTAACTTGTAAAGAGTGATTGTGACCAATTATCACTCCCATGTTATATAGATAACTCCACAAGCTGAGCTCTCCCTTTTGCTGGAGGAATACCACGACTAACACATGAGTGGACAGTAACAAAACACAATCTAAATACCAATTTTGATTAATTAGTAATGTTAAATAAAGTATGTTTTACGAAACATTCTGTCTTAATTTAAATTTGGAAGTTAACATAGTCAAATGAAAGGGTTGCAGGGCTGTGATACATGTGACTAGGCCTTCAATGTTGATAACATTTTTGATAACATTCTTGCTTTGACAGGAATAGTTGTTTGTCACTCAAATGCAACCACCAAAGAAATGTGTAAATGTTTTGTAAACAGTAGGTTTTGGTACAATACACAAATAATTGATAAATATAAACAATTTATATTTATTAAACAACTATTAAACAATAAAACCTACCACAATTCATTCCTACATAACATATCATAATCTATAATCTGTATGAGTAAATATATTTAGTACTAGAATGACTTGACTTTTATTTGGTGTGTATTTGAATTACAGTATCAGCAAATAGAAATATTTATGATATATGAGAAGTATGTTATTCATTTCCGTAATAAAGTATATTTGTTCCTATATAATGCACACGTTTGTTTATAAAATTAGCAAAATTTGAACTGTTAACATTCAAGTCATTGCGTTTATGGCTGACAAAATCTACAATATAAAAAACTACAGTTCTAGTTAAATAAATTGATGTGAATACATATATATAGTAGTGCATTTTGGATGTGAGATTTTTTTTTTTTTTGGTGAATGTTGGTGTGTAAAATTAATTGTAAATGTGGATTATATGGCCCAGTAATATGCAACATGTCCGTTGGGAGGGAAATAATTCACACCATTATATGCTTAAATTTCTCACCGATAAAAAGAATATTTTTTCTACTGAAGAAAACATTCAGAAATAAAGAATAACGACACAAAAAGCAACACAAACTTCATTTCACAGTTTATATTACATACATTCTTTAAACATACAGTAAGTGATTCAATATTTGGGGCAAAATAAGTAAACCATTTTCTTTGTTTTGATTCTATAGGCCTTCTTTTTCACATTACAACTTAGCAAACAGTGAATTAAAAGAAAGAGAAGTAAGGATGAATAACTTCACAAACCAAGAGAAAGAAGATCAGAAACATGAAGATGTAATCCCAGAAGGATAAGCACCAAATGCACAGCAGCAGAGCAAAACGTTTTTGCTGTATAAAATATGTAAACCGTAACAATTCAGATTGTATCCTGAAAGTGTAAAAAAACAACCTGGCTAAAAGTCTGACACATTAACTCTGGTGGCCTTTTCATCATGCACGTACAGAATGTATCCAGAGTTACTCCTCCATTAGCGCCCAAGCTTCTTCAGCTTTCATGTAGTACTGGTTAGCCAACCTGCCTTTCATGGCCGCCATGGCAGCTTCTGCTGCTTCTGTAAACAGATCACCTGCAGGGAGGGAGGGAGCAAAGATATAAGAGTACTTATTATTTCTCTGTAGTTTACTTAAATCCTGCATTAAACATCCTCATCATGTAAACACTCACTAGAGGCCCAAATGTATATTAATCTAGGACTGAAAACAAATGCACTCTTTACTACTGTATTGAAATATTTGTTAGAAACTACAGAAAGCTGTAGTTACTTCTAAATTAATGGGCTTTGCAGTTCAGAAAATCATTTCACCTATTCTAATTATGCTATTTTAAAATTGTACTTCTGAAAAACTGAAAATTCACAAGAAATACAGCTGATTACAACAGCTTTGGAGTTATACGGAGAAATAGATTTGTTTGGAAAAATACTGAAAATGCAAATCACCGGCAGATAAGTTGATTATGGTGCAGGATTGATTTGACATGATACAGCTCCTGCTCTTATTAAAACAGTCTAGTCTAAAGTGTAGTCTGTGCAGCTGAGTTTAATACTGAAAAGACAGATATCAGTAGAGTAATACTTGATAATATGAGGTTATATTCAGGTATCTTTATCAAAGTGATGTCTGTTGTGTCTGCATAGTGTCAAACCTGCTTTCTGTGGGTCTGCTGTAAGGCTGTATCCTCCCTCTTGGTACATTTCTGCTTCTCTGGCCAGAAGCAGGTAGCGAGGCTCGTCCTGCGTTCCATCAAACTCTCCTCCCTCGTCATAGTCTGTCATATTCAACACGCTGTCATACCAGTGAATCGCTTCTTCCCAGTCCTGCTTTCTGGATAAGTGAAAGATAAAAAGAAATATCAGAAACAGTAACACAAAAAATTATGTTATGTTGACCTAAATATCACTGCTTAAGTCCCACCAGGGGGCAGTGTTATCATTAGCTCAGGACACAGTCTTCATACTATTACTGACCTGCCAGGTGGCAGATTAATTCCACTATCCAAGGCTCTGGCTACTATGATCATAGAAGATCTGTCTCCAGCTTCAGCTGCCTGCAGCAGGTACTTGAAACCTTTCAACCTGTTTCCTGCGCTATCCTGCAGATAATGCAAATATGTCAGATAATACAAAGACCAAAGTCAAACAAGCTGAAGAACACAAGGCATAATGCGCAGTCCGTGGTACCTCCAGCTCCATGTCTGGCAATATGTGATGAGGCAGCTGCAGACAGCACTGCCCCAAGGCAACAATGGCCTCTAGCTCCCCACACAGGGCAGCTCGTTCCAGGTGGAACATGGCAGAGTCCTGATCCCACTGCTCATCTTTTTCACAGAAACGACCTGCTTCATGGTACCGAACCATACCCAGGTGGACCTGAGTAGAAGGAAAGGAAATACAGAGTATTTGTAGAAATAATTTGCAGGACACAGCAATAGACTATCTGTTGTCAAGAACAAAATAATATGTGCACATTTAAAGGTATCAAATCTTATGTGTTTTCTTACTTTTCCGAGGACTGACTGGCCAATCTTCTTCTGCATCAGAGCGTTGAGCCGCTCCACCTCAGTGGCCACACAGGAAGGTCGGTGGACATGAGCACGAGATGAATGGAAGAAACTCCATTTCTCTTCTGTCAGCTGAGAACAATCAGTCAAAATACATAAAGGAGACGAGTTAAAAGAGAAGGTTAGAGTTTGTTGTTCACCACACTGATGTGACTGAAAATAAATTATATGATGGCGGTAACATGACAGCAAAAAAAGCCAAAACAAGCTCCACTAACAGGGATGTACCTATCCAGTTCAGAGCTGGAGGAGTACACCCCTGTTTGCCTGTAACCCACTCCAAAATCATGTAAGCAACAGGAACATGAGCATACACACACACACACACAAAGTTATTATGGAAGGAAAAATTAGCAAGATAGTGAAAACAGAGGTAGATGGTGTTTCGGTTCCAAATGTCATTTTAAATTATCTTTCATTTATCATTTTCAGACTGATTTCATTAAATCAAGTCATGAAAACAGCGGCCACTACTTTAATTAATTGCTAAAATCTTAATTTGAGAATCATGCTCGACACATTTTCAGCAAAGATATATCTTTACAGCAATACGACTACAAAGCACAGCACAGAAAACTGCCTAGCCTACAAGTGCCCATGCAAGTAATCACCCATTTGTCGTCAGGAGTGAATGAATTAAAGCTTGCAGAGACTCTTGGAGGAGCTACCATCTTCCTCTAATGAAGGATGAAAAAGAGCAAGAGGAGCTAGATTAGAAAAAAAGGTGAGGATTCTCTTTCATTGTTAAGCAAGTGATGAGAAAGAAAGGGGAGAAAGACAAAATGATGAAAGGCGAAGATGATGAAGGGTTATTTGATTATGACCGAGATGAGGATGATGTTTACACACTGATTTCTCTAAGTTTGTTTACCCGTCTGACACTGTCCTCATCCGACTCGGAATAATGTCTGTGGTAGCGATGATGGGCCTATGTGATGATACAACATGCGTTTTAAAATCTACTGTCAATGTGGAATCATAAACAGCTTGTCAAAGGACTGAAGGACAAAAGAGAGTCAACTGTAAACAGTAACAAGAAAAGTGGAACGTCAGGACTGATTAAGTGTTTACAAATGTTACTAACATATATAACTCAGTATATTTCTACTTCTAAATGTTGTTTGAACAGTTTAAATATGAAGTATGATATACTTTTTTATAATAATATAATATTTTTTGTGTAACTGTGGTAAATACACAAATGCATTTCCTGGTCATTGTTTTCTTTGAAAGTCTACATGAAGACAGGATGTAGGAGTTGTTTACATATGTGACTAAAGACCTTGTCTGACTGCCAGAAAATCAGTCCTGGAAATTATATGATTGGCCACATTAAATAAGAAGCAGGTTAAATGAAGTCATTTACCCCATCGACTTGGTCGTTAGGATCGCCTTCACTCCTCCTCTCGCTGGGGTAGCCGCTGTCGCCACCATTGTCAGAATCCTACAAACAGAACTCAAAAATCAGTGTGATACTCTAGTATGGAAGTACTGAGTCGGACACAGCTTGAAAGTGTTAACATATGAGGTTAAACAGATTTGGAGTCAGCGCTCAGTCATCTTAGACTCATCCAATCATGTTTTCTCCAGCTGAGAAGCCCCTCATAAATCCAGATTTTCCTTTCTTGCACTGATAGTGAGACATAGATACTTTTTGTACTTTTCCAGTTCTAGTATTTGTTTTTTTATTTTATGCTTCTTATTCAACTGTAACTCACTCAGTTTTAGCACTTTTATGTTAGATACACTATATATGTTTTAATCTCAGTTTCGCTAGTACAACACCTCGTAACATTTGAAAGATAATTATTAGTTCTACAGAATTCAGCCAACACACTTTTCTACCCTTTACCTGTGTTTTAGGTTTGGTTTTATCATCTGCTTAGCTGACAGCATGGCCTCCATATATGTTATCCAAAATGGTGGGGTAAACATCCCAAGCATACAGTGCTTAGTAGTGAAAATGTTGCTACTGTTTCTAGAGTTGGAATCCTTAAAATGTTCAGGTTTAATATTACAGCAAATATCCAGAGCAGCTACAAATGATTAATGCTTTTCTGGGTTTTGCATAATTTATCTTAAAAATAGATTTAAAAAAAGGTAACCAGACAAAAATGACTAAAGACTTTAGCAATAAATTCACACATTGAAAACACTGAACCTATATGTTCAAAATGCTCCCTCCTCTGTAACTATTAGGTTATGAGAAAATATTTCCAAAATGTTTTTTTTTCCATCTATGCTTCTGGAGTCACATTCAGTGAGTTGTTGCTCACCTTGTGTTCTCCTGTGTTGTTGTTGTTGTTATTAAGGCGTTCATGTTCGTACATTCCAGTAAAGGATAAGCCTGTAAAATGTAGGAACAATGAAAAAACGCAGACACCATGCCTAGCTACATAAAAGATACTGTTAAGCGTGTCAAGTGTGTAGTAATGTAATCATGCTCATGTACATACTGATAGGCGACTTGCCCACAGAACCAGGCGCAGCTAGAGGTGAGCATGGGATAGACTCTACGTCGCTCATGCTCTCGTCTGCAGATGAAGTCTCAGAAAGGCGGGATAGTAGCAGAGGTGCTCGATTTACTGACAAGGTACGTACCCGAGGAGAACCGCACGGCTCCTCGCAACCTCTCAGCACCGTCTGGGCTGACTTCTGAAATAGAAAACAAATAAAACCATATTGGAAAGGGAAAGAAAACGGAGCAGCATGTGGTAGAACATGCATTATATCCACAACATAATAAAGAAGATAAAGCATTTTTGATTTTATAAGGACATTATGAGGTTGTTAACCTAATTTCTACCCCGACTTGCTGCTGACACTTTATTAACTGAATGAAAATGTGCCAATTACAAGCAGTTTGTTGGTGCAGTCCAGCTGAGACTTCTCTGCAGGGGACAGATCAAAAGGTGTCAGACCCATACTCTTACAGATCTTGTTACACAGATGGGAGTGGAAGAACAGAGCCATGCCTCGCACACCTGGAACACAGATATAATCGCAATGGTGGTTCTTGAATTATTTCTAATCAAACTTCACTCAGGTGTCTTTTTTGTCATTGTGAGAAGGAGCTGTACCTAGATTTCCATCTCCAAAGTCAGTGCCCTTCTCTGTGTGGATCTGAGGGTCTGTGTAAAGATCTCCGACTCCCTGGATGTCCACTACGATCAGCTGGTGTCCCGATCGCTCAAAGGTGAAGTGACTGAAGGCCTGATGGACACAAAAGGGAATTAATCATAAATATTAATAAATGACTAACACTTATCAGGACCCAAGGGCGATGTCACTCACCTGTGGCGTGAGTCGGATGTTGTCATCCCTCACGAAGCCAGAGTTGGAGTTGTATTTGATGTACTTGCCCTCAATGTAATGCTCCAGATGGAAGATAGGTTTACCTGGTCTGTCTACCATCTCCACCACACACATCTGCATGATGTCCACCTGAT
>OMLM01000396.1:23480-37689 GCA_900302695.1 Helostoma temminkii
GATTTTAAATATAAAAAAAAAAAAACAATCTGTCACATATACAGTGCACACCTTATACTTTGAAATTAAATGTCTATTTGAGCTCAGAACTCCAAGTTTTCCATTAAATACTTTGCATTAAGGTGACAGACCAGTGGTTAAAGTGCATGGAACGTGGTGAATCAGATTTTATTTTAGCACATTATTTTTTCTGATTAATCAGAATCATCAAGATTCGTTTCATGATATTTTAGCAGTAAATGTTCTACATGCAAATTAAAAGTCTAAGTGGAGCTGGACTTGTGGCAAATTATTCAATTAATCTATTCGGGAATTAACAAACATTGGTTTACTATTTTTACATATGGGGAAATTGTTTTTGTTAGTTTTCAACTCAAAATCATTTATAAAATTTGCATCTCATCTTCTCATATGGCTGTTTTTATACTTCTTTATCATAATTTAGACACTGTATGTACAGTGCCTTTGGAGTTTGGACTTTTAGTTAAAGAAAACAAACATTTCAAGACATTACCTTGGACTCTTTGAAGATTTGACAGATGTTTACTCACATTTTCTCAGTCATTTCACAAAGCAAATGATTAATTGATTAACTATAAATCAATAATTAACATAATCCTTAGCTGCAATTGAGGCTTATTTAGAGTTTCCATTACCAAAATAAAAAGGATTATTTTGTGCTGCCACTCACTCTGAGTGGTTTTGAAGGATTATCACTGATTTTATCACTGATTTTATCCACACTGCCCAGTTGACTTCCAGTGTTTCTCTTGTACCTGTTTAGGAGGTCGATGGCGGTTGTACTCCTCTCCCCAGAGCTTGGCCTCCATCTGCAGTCTAACATCTTCAAAGTAAACATTTCTGTCCACCGTTTCCATGTAACGTTTCGCCACATAGTTGGATGCTGACTTCCAGTTGCTGCTGTGTGAGAAATTAGACAACTTCTTCCTGGAAAAATGAAACAGATATTATAGTAGTGAGCAGCCCTGCAATTAAATTTACATTTAATCATAGTGCATTTTGTGATGTGTGTGGGTTCCAGATTTATTGTCAAAGTTAATAATGAATTTGCAAATAAGACTATTTAATTTATATTTGGTTTTTTTTGTAATTATATTTTTATATCCAGTTACTTTGAATCCCTGAAATCTATGTATAGTTGTTAATTGCTACATGGTCCATACCCTATTTTTGACAAAACCATCCAGAGCTAGTGATGGCAAACTATTTGAGTGGCAACTTTAAATACTCTTGAGCGCAAACCTGATCAGTATTGAAGTTCCAAGTTAAAGTGTTGACAATATGAACTTGCAGGACTTGAAGGACTTGTGTGGCTGGTCATGTATGACCCCTGGTCTATGGTTAACAAAGGCCTCAGGATAAAATGCAACCTCTCTGATCTTTATTACTCTTAAAGTCAAGTGAGTTAGCAAATGATGGATCATAGGTCATGTATTCTTCCCAGAGCAGTAAACTTAAAATACCAGCATCATTAAGTATTTTAATAATTGAAATAGCATCTTGCAGCTGGACATATACAGGGCCCCTACAGCTAATATTTTCACTAGTAAAACCCACTGGAATTGATCAGATGAGTGGGAGAGATGAGGAACTGGGAATAAGATTTTCTTTAATAGGACCTAACTGGCTTGGGTTTGTAGGGGGTGGGAGATGTATTTTCATCCCCTTGGGGTCACCAGAGAGGAAGCTCTCTGTGGGTTACCACAAGAGCAAACAGCTAAAATGTGTGCGGGGGATGGTGGTTGCCTCTTTTTCTGCAAGTCCCACAGAACTGAGGATCAAACATTAACAATAAGACTAGACTAGACTATTGTCCCTTTTTCCATTGATTCTGTGAGGTCATGCAGAAGCCAGAACAAAGTGGAGCAGTGTTAACAAACATCCAGCTAAATTCTGTTGTATCAAGGAGCAAGAAAGCTAGAAAAAAAAAAAAACAAAGCCTAAAAACAAGGCCTATGTGCCATCAGTGAGATATTCTCAGTATAATACTACTAGATTTAGCTCTGCAGCTATTGAACACGCTGAGTCAAAGCATGAAATGTGAGGAATGTGCACATGGTCAGTGTGTAGGCAACAATCTATAGGAGCCATACTGATCTGCTTTGTTTAGGTACTTAGAAGGTTCTCAAGTTGAACTAACAACACTAGCAACAGCCCAGAACCAGCTACAACAGCAACAACTGCTGAACACAGAAAAATATTTGAACTTACGTTCTGAAGCACTCCCTCATGGCCCCTTTCCCAAACGGCTGAGAGAAACCAGGCGTGGAAAAAGAGATAAGATATAACAAGAGTCTCTAACGTGCATGCACGTTTCTTAAATATTGTCAAAACTATGTTTTGTTAGAGAACAGTAATACCTGGGCAGCCATCTTGATGTGGACCTTGTCTTGGGCCCATTCTCCTGTGATGGCATTGTATCTGTAAACAAGTTGAGACCAGTTAATATTTGCCTTTAAATAATTACTTAAATGACTTATCAAGTATAAAACGTATTGTTGATTACCCTTTTAGTCATTTAATTAAACTAATGGTTGCAGCTCTGCGTGAACGATTCAACAGCTAAAAAAAAAGTCTACTGCAGTAGTGCCTGTTTTTGAATGGAGGGGCTGTTGGACTTTAACATGTGTGGACTGTTTTAGACAAACCACACCCTATGACCCTGCTCTGCGGGAGGAAAATGTCACTTGTTTTAGTTTTTCACCTGCTACATGACAAATCACTCAGACAAGATGCTTTTTTTATGCTTCTGCTGTCACATCATGATCGATAAACCCATCACATCAACATAAAACTATCACTTAATGTTACTTATTAACTTAAAGTTAGTTAATAAAGGAGCACAAAAACCGTTCAGTCTAAATCAAGTTACTCTTTGTCCTGTGTGAGAGAATTTGCCCGTCAACAGGCCATTACAAATTCTTATCATGGAGGCACAGTTTCCTCTCTAAGGAATAGGAACTAGGAGGAAACAATGAAGCAGAAAGGCTGTGTTTTTTTTTTGTTTAAACAAAGCCTATTTTGTCAGTGCCCATTTATGTTTGAATTTAGCCTTAAAGTTAGTGTTAAGGGAATTCATGTAGTTTGATGCAGTCAATGCATTGATACAAATTAAGTTTACACACTGCTTACTGTTATGTGGGTCAGTGTGTCTGTGTGGCTTGGCAGGGAGTGACCTAAGTTAATGAATACTGCAGCTGCAAGTCCTCATAGCTGAAACCTGAGCGCCTCTAGAAACTCAGTTAAACTCTCCTCCTTCAGTCACATGTCCACACAAGAGCGGTGCTGTTTTCCTTGTCCCAAATCTACTCTTCAGTCTTTTCTGCCAGCAAGCCGTTTGAGCCAGGGAACTCTGTGTACCGTGTCTTTCATTCCATTAAGTTCATACTACGGGGCAGGGATAAGAAGGGGGAGGAGGGGTGAGCTGGGTAAAATTAGCACATGAAAAAGAAGCATGAGAGCAAATCCCAGCTCCCGACAATCCCTCCTCTCTCTACGTCCATACCCTGTGTGTTACATAACACAAACAAACAGGTAAAGGAATTTATTTTGCCCTTGCTTTCTTGCCCATTCCTTTCTGTGCTACTGTGACTCTTCCCTTGTTTGAGAAGTTTACAAAACTACACTTTATGTAGTCATCATACCGGACATAATAAATGATATGCACTCAGTACCCCTCCCGCAGTATAAAATAATAAAAAGAACAGGATGGGGCAAAGTGCGTTAGTGTGTCATATACACACCCAAATTAACACCACTGATCAAGATCAACTGTGAAAACTGCAGCCACTTCAATGAGAAATTAAGGGCAACGCAGGCTTAAACAATCCTACAATTTTAATACTTTCAAACTATTATTACAAATACTTTTATATAAACTGTATTTGAGATTAAGTGTTTATGCAGCCACCAAGCAGCTAAAACATCAGTTAAGGCAGGTTTTAGTCAAATTTATATTTACATTTAGTCATTTGGCGCTTTTATCCAAAGCGACTTACAAGTGAGACTTACAAATCACCTCACAAGATGTTGTAACAGTTTTATAATGCAATAATCATGAAATTCAATTATATTAATGACGTAGCGTAATCAATATATAATTGTTTACGCACCATCCCATTACCTGTGGGATAATAATTCCTGTAAAACGCTTTGAAAAGCATTAGCAACCACACACTGTACCAGACTTACAGCAATTAAAACCAAGTCATTCAGACCTGTAACGAATGCAGGGTTCAGTCTCGATCTCCTCCAGATGAAACTCTGCCCAGGGGTCAGGCATTGCTCTGGCTTTTTGTATGGCGTGCTTCCATGTCTCCTGTCACAATAAAGAAAGGCTCATTTTATTAACTGGCAGTATTTGTTTTTATGCAAAAACTGGGAAAGGTGGGACCAAAACTGAAAAATAAAGGCATGTGTGGAGTGAAAATAAGTTAAATTTGCAAAACAAGGGTAACCTAAAGCTGATTTTCAAGTTTTTGCCTTTAGCTTAGGGCTAGAGAGCAGGTCAATTCAGGTCATTTATCAACATATCTCAGGGACACACCAGTGTAAACTACTGCTTGCTCGTTGGGTGACACATCATTAGTTTGCAACTATTGTGAGTGTGTGCAAATAAGGAAGGTTGAAAAGGAAGGAAGAAAACAAACATTTCAGAAGTACGAAACAAGAAGAAAGCACACAATTGTTAAAATGAGAGGAAGTATTACTTACTTAATAATAAACTGATCATTAAATGTTTTTGTCAACGTAGCATGTAACTAAATTTATTAACTTGGGGTAAAAACAGTCTTAATAGTAGTTTTAATAGGTTAGTGTTGATTTAGAATGAAAGCAATCAGCTCGGGGCGTGTCAGACCATCTGCAGTTGGGCTATTTTCAACAAATAACTTTCTAAGTAGGATCCATCAATCAAGTGTCACTAGTAAGCCAAGCCTGCTGCAGTAACTCTAGCTCTGACCCATCCTGTACTGTATAGCTGCACGTCTCACTCGTATACCAACGGTCACTGTCCGGACATTTAAGACATGCTTATATTTAAAGCAGAGGGGTTATACGATGAGAAATGAGGGTCACGCCTGTGTGTGACGAGGAGCAGGTGACACATCTCACGTCACATCTTGTTCACCTGAGGGGCTGATGTGCTGCTACATACATGACAGTGTCATCACAAATGGTAAGATCAGAATACATTTATAACTGCAAGTTCTCTCCGATATATATATCCAATATAACATTTCAGGTGTTTGTGGTTAAAAGTAGTATATTCTGCAAAAAAAGAGGATGTGTTGATTAGGATACACATAACAACAGCAAGGAGAAAGGGGTAAATGACAAATGGAAAATGGAAATCAGTGAAAAGCAGGCTGCCACAAAAGAAAAAGACATTCCAAACTAGTGAAGGAATGGGACAAAAATTACAGAGTGGAGTGAGGTGAAGAGAGGCGAAGCTGGTCACTGGTGAAGAGGGAGAGAAGGAAGAAATAATCTGATCTGTAACGTACCCGTGCGCTCTCAGACAAAACCTTGTATGTCCGATGTCCTGCCACTGTTTCTTTATCATTCTATTTAGAGAAAACAAATGGCTTTTTTATCAACAAACAATTTATGCATTTTTATTTCAAATGACATGATTTACCTAAATGCTTTGAACAACAGCACTACACAAGATCAAATAAGGCCATTCATCGAAAGTTGGCTGGTGTACAATCGCCCTGATAAAGGGTGGTGTTTCCTCTCTGCTTGTTTAGAAAACGCCAGAATTTGAGCAGTGAGAGCTGTGTTTATGCACAACCTTGTGACACGAGGTGAAAACCACCCCAGTACTTCCTGTTCTTAAGCGGTAGCTGACCAGCTTATCACGTCCATAAACAGATATACACACACACATACACACACCAGTACGTGTCTTCAGGCATGCAGAGTTCAAATCTCCTTTTTAGGCAAGGAGCTGTTGTCACAGATGATGCATAACCACATCAAATGCAGTGTTTTCACGTGGCATTGAGCACCACTACACAACCCTACCACACTCGATTTCTCGACTCTGCACCCTTTCTTGTACTTTTTGCATCATGTTTCCAGAGAAACAGCTCACCTTGTACGTAAAGTTGGTCTTAGGAAGAGAACTAGAAAGCTGCCGGGTGTTAGCTAGATTTTTCAAGTATTGACAGATTTCTTTGGACGAGTCGTGCAGGATGGGGCAGATGAAATGGTCATCGTCGTCGTCATCGTCACTAGCGTTGGCATCGCTGAGGGAGGATGCCCGCTGTTTAGGGGCTCTCTGTTGCACAGGGGGTCTAGTGGCACTGCCCTCCTCTTCCATACTGAACATCATTTCGTCCTCCATGATGTCTGCTGTTGTGCTGAAAAGAGAGGAGACATGGATGATTAGAAAACAGCTCATTTGTAGCAGCCATTATAGTATCTGTACACAACTGCCATGCATCATGGCTGCAAGACTGTGCACCTTCTATTATATGTTATTAGAAATGTAATAAGCACAGTAAAACTCTGAATACTATGCATAAAACTATTTATCAATTTAACCTTATGACCTGCGTGTCGAGTAGGGATTTGTACAGTGTACGGTGAGCATCAGCACGAAAAAACTATGTTATGTTTATGTTTTTCGACAATTCAGATCCAATAAAGGAAGTTCTGACTGCACTTTTTGTTTTCGTTAAAGTGATGTCTGACATGTAAAGAGGAATAGTCCTCACACACCCACACACCCACACAAACAAGTCCCTGCACTGCTGCTGGAACAATGTGCTCCCTTTAATATCCTGCAGCAGCAACCATGTGCATTAACGGTATAAAATCCACGAAAATGGGAAATAGCACATTGTAGCATGCTGTAATACACTTTTCTCCAGATTTATTAGTTTGCTCTGTTGTGACCTGCTGCTAGATGCACGTATTAAATAAACAACCAACCTCAGCACAGACCTCCGTGTTGACAGATTGTGACAGCGTAACGCGGTCCCGTCACCTCGGTCCTCTCACTGTTACGGTTTCAGATAGAAGTAATAAAGACAGGACTGTAACGGCTGTACTCGAACTACTCTCCAAGGCGAAAACAAATCACAGTGGGTCGGTCCTGGTTCTCCAGAGTTCCCCGCAGGTCCGGAGAGGTGCTGACTATACTCTCGGATACAGTCCACCACGGCGACGTGTGCCTTCCGCACGTACCAGTGTGTTCTCATAGCCCCGCCCACGTGTTCTGCTACTTTCAAAACTATCGGAAATACGGAACTCTGATGAGGCAGGACACTTGTGTTGGTCTGTTATAAATACACTAGTGTGTTAAATACTTTTTCATATTTTATGAACAACTCAAGGATCTGAGTACCCATGCTGACCTTTGTCTGAACATTTAATCCAAACAATAGAGCCATCAATTGAAAAAATACTCAGGAAAGTAACAATGGAAATAATCAATAGTGACAGCCTTATATGGAAGCAGTTCCATCTAAACAAGCTGTAACAGTAAACGACTGCTTAACGTTAAAGTAGAGGACTAAAAACTAAAGTAATATGATCTATGATTGTCTGCCAGTCAAAGGGACCAATATCTGTAAAGAATAAAATATATTTATTTGTTCCCGATTATACAAACATACTTTGACGTAATGAATTTTCAGTGCAGGACTTTTGCTATTCTGTTAATTGGGATTTGAAAGCTTTCTGTTGTTCATTAATTCATTATGTAAGGCAGTTAACTTTACTATATAAAATATGCCATTTAAATAAACCTGCCTTATAATTAAGTGCAAATGAAGGTTTAAACAAATACATACATGGTTGAGCGTAAAGATTAATTTTACAAATAATTGTATATTTTAGTTTTAAAGTATTATACAGCATTGGCAAGTATCATACGACAAATACAGGAAAACAGACCAGTGGTGTTTGTTTCAAAGCAGAACAGAGTTCATATTTACGACAGTGGAAATGCATTTGAAAGCAGCATCCCATACGTTACGTTATCAGTGGCTTTGTTCACAAGTGTCAGGACCGTTACCAGAGTTATCAGCCTGATGGGAAAACCTGCAGACCTGCGTCAAGAATGATTCCGACTTTAGCTACACCTCATATGTTAGGTATCAACATGTGAAATGCCACACAGCATAACGCAAATAAAAGCTAACTTATTAAATTGTCAAGGCGCATCGCGACTAGCGTTACCAGGCTAGCTAGTTAGCTATAACCTAAGCTAGCTCAGCTAATAGCCACTAAACACATTTAACTGATGGCTAAATGAGTATAGGTAGAGTGACTGATTACACAAGTGCGGTTGATTGGTTAACGCTAGCTCGCTGAGCTGATCAAATAGACAGATAAAATAAATATGGTTGACTGGAGTAAAAAAAAAGAAAAGAAAGAAAAAGAAAATTAACGCCAAACTACCAGGAGACGTATAGCTAACGTAACGCTATATATAGGCTAATTATAGTTATATGTCAGTGAGGTTAAGAACGGAGTGTGTTTACCGTGTTCAACGGTCGTGACATCCTGATCCAGTCTAACGGTAGAAACCGTGACGTTAGTGGCTGTTGGCAAACGGTTAGCATTCACCTGGTAGCGTATAAGATTATATTATACGTTAATGGTGGCTAGGATTGAGGTTAATGAAGGTACAGTGGTAATTCCTGTTAAATTCTTTAGCCGTAGTCTTGAATAAAATGCAAACGGTATGCTAATTTGCCCGTCCAGAGGTCTGGTAACACACAAAATACATTGTTATTTCGTGTCTCCCAAAGTTGTACAACATAATTTTCTAACCTTTAACAAGGAAACGGCCACTAAATCAGTTTGGCGAGTAAATGATCCGGTCTGTACGTCTTGTAGACATCGTGGTAGCGTGGCCGAGTGGTCTAAGGCGCTGGATTTAGGCTCCAGTCATTTCGATGGCGTGGGTTCGAATCCCACCGCTGCCAGAACCTTTTTGTCTTTATAATCATTTATACCCACACCAGCAACACATAGATAAACTAATGTTGTATTACTCAATAAGGTTATACGAGATAAAAAAAAAAACAAATAGACTTTTACTTTTGTCAGCTCTCAGCGTAAAACAAGGCGCAGCAGTGACTGATAAAGCAGTGCCATCTTGTGTTCTGTATGGTTGCTACATTAAACCTTTTGAAATATAATATTATAATATCCCATAATGATGCAAATGAAAAATGAGTCGTTACCCTTTTGTAGCACGATCCTGCCAATCCACAATAAGACAAAAGGACAAAAAGAGAGCAGAACCAAAACTGCTGCAAAATTTAGAATTTAAAAATTTAGGACCATATTGCTCATAGAGAGCAAGTTTTAAGAGCCTTTAATGCCATAATTTGAATTTCCTAAACACAGAATTACAATTTAACTGGCAGCACAGTGGCACTTTCTACATAAATCGCTAATAGGGATACCGTAGACTGATAAAACAAACTATTACTCTAATAGGAGACATTGACAAATATATTCCTCTTGGGAATTTTGTACAGAACAATGTAAAAGAAATAGACAAGAAACAGTTGTTCATTATGTTTAATAGTTAATAATAGTTAAGGATGACCTAAAACTATACCAAATTAATAGTGGTATAAAGAGGTAAACACCTCTTTATACCAAATAGGCCCTGTTCAACGTCCTTCAATCTTTTTTTAATAGGTCTGTGTAAATGCCCTTTGATTGGTTGTTGTTTTTAGATTACACATCTTGAAAGATGTGAGGTTTCATTGGGCCATGCCTTTTTCCTTCAAATACTGTGAAACCACAAATTGCATCTTCTGAATGGCCAGCTGTGTGTCTTCAGGGGATATCCCCAGATGCCACACAGCTCTTACTGAATTTCCAAAGTGAGGGTACATGAGAACTTGTATCCCCTGTCCCAGTGCAGCTTCCTCTTCCTCACAAACCTGACCCATGCGGGCACAAAATTCAGAGGGACTCAAACTGGGATCCAGCAAACTGAACCGCAGGATGTTTGTCTCGACGGCTGATATCTCTACACCGAATAGATTAGGGTCACAGTCGAGCAGTGCTGGGTGGGAGCAAGAGAGAGCCAAGAACAAAGTGTGAGTAGTAGCAGCTGTTAATAATTACATTTTCATAGACAGAAACACAAACTACTCACCTTGAGCAAAGGTTTTTGCATTGTGGTGATCCTCCTCCAGCCTCTGTACCATATTGAGTAAAGATATTTTTCCAGCCGCTGCTAGTATACCAGCTTGCCGTATCCCTCCACCCAGGGCTTTACGGCACCGTACTGCCTGGGAAATAAAGTCTTTGGGTCCTGCCAGCATGCTTCCTACAGGGGCACCCAACCCCTATTACACAAATAATGTGAATTTGATTTGACTTTTGTTTCGTCGTTTTTCTTTTTACTCACACAATTTTTCTAAAATACACAGAGAAATTGCATAATGTTGTCATTTGTTCTTTGTGTTTAGCATTCTCACCTTGGAGAGACACACGCTCACTGAGTGTGTGTGCTGCAGTATAGTGGAGGGAGGCACCCCCAGGGCCACAGCAGCGTTCATCACCCTGGCTCCATCCATGTGAACTGACAGACCATATTTGTCGGCTAAAGCGCGCACCTTGGATGTGATAAAACAAACCATCCCAACGCGGAGAAGGCAAGTGTCACAGCTGCTTTCACATGCTGACATAAAAGCTTTTGTCTCGGCATGAGATTTGCTGACGCATGATATGGTGACTACACTTGTGTTTTAAAAACAAATCACACACACACACACACACACACCTCCTGCAGGAAGGTCAGAGGCAGCACACGTCCTCCTTGTATATTGTGTGTGTTCTCCACACATATGAGGCGTGAGCGAGGGTAGTGGCAGTCAGGGTAACCGTGACGGATCTTCGACTCCAGCTGCTCCAAGTCAAATGTTCCATCGGGGAGGGTGGTCACTGTGGTGGAGTGGACACCAGCCAGCTGTGTCAACACATTAATACACACTGAGTTCCTGTACGTACAAAACTGAACTGTAGATGATGAGGAAACACAGGGTTTGCTGCTCGCCTCAACTCACGTGTGCACTGCTTCCCTGTTCATATATGTGTACATGGGACAGATCGCCCACGATCATCTCATCGCCACGCTCCCTGCAGTGCACCATCACTGGATAGAGAAATGCATGGACATGTATGACTATCCTGACCTCGAATAATCGATTTAGACTCTGTCAATATAAAAGCACAGCTCACCTGAAATGAGGTTACTCATGGATCCACTGGGGACAAACAGTGTAGCCTCCATCCCAAACATATCCGCAGCAATTTTCTGTAACTCTGCAGAAATTAGCGAAGCACTAAAGATTTAGCAGGTAAGGATGCACTTACGGACATTTTCATATTGAATCAACATCCTCTGTGACTTCTGAACCATGGCAAAGTTTGTCCTTGCTACATCTCTGTGCTAGTGGAGGATTTCGTCAAAAGTATGCAGCCGCACACGTGGAGGAACTTAAAACTATTCCTTATTTGTCTTTTGCACGGTTCACAGAGCACACAGAATATAATTATAGCTGCATGTGGCAGAAACATAGTTTATTATGGTATAATTCACAGTAAGTACCTCTCAAACTATCTCAGCAGGCTGTGCATACTGTATAAATCATGATTTAGAATTATGTAACTAGTTAGTTCATGTCATACATCCAGAATCACATTATATTTGTAGCATATAACTTCTCATTTCCAACCATTTACTGTCGGATCTTCTCCCATCACATCATCTCCGACCTCGGCCTCCGCCATGGCCTGGCGCATCGCCGGACCGGGCTTGGTCACCGTGTCACTGCGGAGGTCCACCACCTGGACGCGAGTGGCCCCGCACGGCCCGTCAAATCTGAGTTTCTGGGTGTCGTAGTAGCTCCGTCCCAGCACCGCCGCTGTCGCATTTCGTGGCCGGAGTGGTTTGTTTGAAGCGACGACACCGTGATTTAAGATTTTAAACAAAACCCTGCATGAAAATGTTTTCAGAGACATGCTGCTGCTTTTTTAATGACATGCCCCAGGTGATGTTTTTCTATTGAACTTTGATCATTGGTTCGTAATCGATAATCATTGACTGTAAGGAAAGTTAATGGATGACCGATCCATTTCCAACATGCACAGAACAGCATTGGCCTGAAGATGGCGCTATCATCCCAGATTCAGATTAATTAATTAGATTAACGCATCAAGGGTTTACAGTGTAAAATATTATTCTATCAAACTGAAAACTATTCCATTGAAACATTTAAATGGAAAAATAATCCCACGATTTCTGTATTCAGATTTTTTTTCTTACCATAGACCTACAAATTTAAATTAGTGTTCATATTTCTTGTAAGCAGAGTTGATAACATTCAACATTCAACATGAATTTAAATCAAATTATAACAGTCTCAGCCAAAACAGAACATTATATGCTATTATTTATTGTAAAAATATGTTGTAGATTGTACAGTTCTACATAGGTGATTTAAATTTGTCTACTGTGGCTGCAAATAATTATTTTAATCACTGTTGATTATTTTCTCAATTTTAAAAACCAAACATAAAAGTGCAATACATGCCTTCACAATAGAGTAGAAGTCAAGGTGTTTTTGTCTAAACAATCTAAACTTTAACATGATTTCAAACAGCCTGGAACCATAAAATGTTCTGCCTTTTTGCTTGAAAAGTGACAACAGACTAAGTGATTTTAGGCATTAGTGTACTCGGATACTTGCACAGTGAAAACAATTGAAAAGCCTCTTCTTGTGCTGAATTCTGGATGTATTCATAGACACGTTATATGCCACTATTACTATGTTTTTTGAGTTTTCTGCTTGTCTTTATTCTTTGAATTTGCATTATTTCCCTTCTACAACTCCTACATTAATCATGGCCAGCAAGTGAGGCATAAAAGGTCCCTGTGCCAGTGTGCATGATGTGTTTGTGCTGTAGTCGTGAATGTTGTGAAACAACTGTGACACCCCCGGATTCCTCAGGGGTCACAAACCTAGTTTTGGCCTGACCTTTATCCCTACACTGAGCTGTAAAGCTAATTCTAACTGGCACTCGGTGTCATCCATTTATCTTATTGCGGGGAGGGAGAAAGGAGGTGAGGACATGCCCACCTCCTCAACACACAGATTTTATGATGGGGGTGTGGGCTCGGGCCCAAACCAAGCTGGTTAAATCCAGCACTACCTTCTATTTTTATCTGCAATAAAGGTCTAATTCCCTCATGTCTCTGAGTTTAAGTCAATATTTGGATGAGAAGGCTTGTGGATTGAGATTAGGCTACAAGGGAGGTGCACTCCTTAAGAAACAACTCCCCCTGCCGTCGACCCTTACTTTTTCTCCCTGAGATACGAATGCTATGACTACAAATCACAAGCACCATCTACCTCCCTCCCTCCCTCCCTCCTTCCCTACCCACATTTCCCACTCTCAAGTGTACTAATGCTGTCTTTCCTGATTTGAATCACTTGATAAAAGTCCCCGTGTGTGTTATCAGTACCCCTCCGTGCTGTAGTTAAAGTTGATCTTGCCAGTAACACAGCCAGGTTTTATGAGCCATAACAAGTCATCATTAAAAGTCACTGGCAAACATCAGCATCATAAAAAGGCCACAGTCGGTCTCGAGAGCCCCACAAGAGCCGTGAACGGAGACAGATAAAGATGCATTGGTAAGCGAGATGGAGCAGCGATGGATAACTGTGATGATATGGAGAAAGTGGGAGACGTCCTGAGCAGGAGTTTTCCGGGATTACTGTTGGCACTGCGTTCTGTAACCTCACACTTTTGTGTACGTGTGAGTGAGTGTGTGTGTGTATGAGCTCTGTGTCTTTGCTTGTGTTTTGTTTCTCTCAAATGCCTTCCAGCATTCCTTGCCTGCGCATGGAGGGGAGAGTGGTGTTTTGGAGAAAATATTGAATTAGAGAAAAAGAGGCAGAGACGGAGAAATGAAGGAGGGAGAAATATTGACTCCTTCTGGGAAGGAGCGAGACGGCAACGCCTTTCCAATAACCATAAACCCACTGGGCTGAAAATAGACAGGCCGAATGAATAAACGAATGTGTTCATCCCACATGAGGTCTTCTCTTTCACAGACAGAGGGGAATGGAGGTGACCCCCCCCTCCCTCCCTCCATTCCTTTTCTCTCTCTCTCTCTCTCTATCTCTCTCTCTCTCTACTC
>OMLM01000397.1:0-22486 GCA_900302695.1 Helostoma temminkii
ATTTTTAGGCGCAGCTAGGGGGGTTGGAGCGTGAGATTGACAGATGGATTGGTGCATCGGCAACAGCAAAGCGGTTGGTGTATGGGTCTGTCATGGTGAAGAAGGAGCTGAGCTTAAAGGTGAAGCTCTCGATTTACCGGTCAGTCTACGTTCCTACTCTCACCTATGGCCATGAGTTGGTTGGAGGAACTATCTCTCTCAGCTGGCCTGGGAAGGCTTGGTGGTCCCCCCGAAAGAGCTGGTGGGAGTGTCTAGGGAGAGGGAGTCTGGGCATCTCTGTTTAAGCTGCTGCCCATGTGACCCGGCCCCGGATAAGTGGCAGAAGATGAAATGAATGAATGAATATTCAGTTTATAGATTATAAAATGGAGAAAAACTATTGTTTGGTCAATGTTTCGCATTTCTCTTGGATGCTATAAATTACATTTGGTAATTTCAACCAGTCTATCAATCAAATACTTAAGCTCCTATTCAAATCAGATATGAAAATAAACTTCCCACTATTCACTTTTTTTAAGAGACACACAGTTTTATTCTCTGTCTTACAACATTCCCCTCCACTATCAGACCTTTATAAAGCATGCTATGCATCAAACTGCCCTTTAAGAAGAGGGGAATGTGAGTCATGATGTGAGCTGACCATACAGAGTTACCACAACCACTGTAAGAAACAGAAAACACATACAAATGCAAGTATGAGCATGTGTGTATGCACGTGGGGTGGTTCGAGGGGTGGGGGTATTCTGGAGAACCATTTAGCTGAATGAGGTCACATCCATGCCCAGGGGAAAAGGCCTGTGCTGGGAGGTCGCCAGGCCAGTGGACATCAGCGAGATGCCCAAGCTCACAGCCACACAACCAGGGACTTCCCCCCACCCTCAGTGACCCTCAATTACACCATTGTTCTGCGAGATTCCACTATCCCAAGACTAGCAAGGCATCATCTTCTTTCTCCTCCGAAAGCTTTGTAAAAAGCTTTGATCCACTGTGGCAAGTACTAGGCCCACTAACATGGGTAGATATATTGATTTGTTGTAGAAAGACACTCAGAGTGGAGAGCTACACGGAAAACAGTCTTAATGACTTTAATGCTAAAGAAAAAGCAAACATTAAAAAGCAAAATATTATCTTGCTAATTTCCATGGAGTGTTTGTGTACAGGAGAATGATTTTGCATGTGCTTTAAATTATTTTTGATTAACTGCCACACAACTGTCAAAATCAGAACAAGATGGAAGACGGCTGGTCCAGTCTGCTGATGGAATAGCCTTCATGGCTCATCACTGACACTAATGGGTCCGATGATGTATGTTACCACTGGGAAGCAGCTCCATCAACTCAGTAGAATCACAACACAGAAATAGAGAAAAGAGGAGAAAATAATAACACTGAAACTTTGCCGTAGGTGCTTTCAGTAATATTCCCTCCACTTGCTAATGTACTGTGACACTCAGTGTAAGGTGGTAAAATGAAAATTAAACAAAGGGAGAAGTCATTTATTATACTACATCTTACAAATAATAGTAATAAAACTGGGAGGGACTGACACAAGTAAAATTAAGGGTAATTATAGTTTTTTGAGTTATGAGCCTGTTGCCATTACAAGAAAAAGTTTTCTCTACAGCTGAACTGAAATCTCAGCATAACACAAGGAAGTTGAAAGGAACGAAGAGTTCTTCCCACGGCATTCCTCAGCTTGAAACAAACATTAAACATTATCAACAGCAATGCATTAAAAGACCCTTTTAGTCTGTGAACGACATATGGATATTCTGGGTCTAAGAGCTACTAACTTCATGAGCAATTTTCCAATTATGCTCTATAATATATCACCTACTGTCTCATCAGCTCTGTGGCTATAATCTAATAGAGGCTAGCTGCTGGCCTCAGGGGGCCAAAATTAGAACCCTGCTGGATCACTAAGGACAAGAATGTCTTTGTAGGGTACTCATTTCCTCTCAGTCCATCCAGAATTAGATGAGGACATATTATAATCTAATCTGAAATTAGATATAAAAATAGAAAATACCACTGACCAATTGAATTGAGAGGGTATCATGAAGGAAACATGAAAGAAGAGAAAGCATTTCAATTTCAAATTTTTAAATTTAACAATCACTATCCACCTGCCTTTAATTTGAGTTTTAGAAAAATGCACATTCCTGGATGGTTTCAAAAGAGACTGCACCTAAAAAATGCAGCCAATGAGCTGCAGATATGTCAAGGCTCTGGGAGATATGGAAGGGCATCTTGTGACACAAAGGACAGGCAATAGGAATGATACCCCCATGGGTCCTGCTAAAGTGCCCTTGAACAAGGCATCTACCTGTGTAACTCAACCTGAAAGAATGTGCTGACTGAATGACCCGAATGTTACATTTTTCTTTTCAGTGTTATTCCAACTACATACATACATTATTTGTTTACTTATGTGAATCTGCCAGACCAGGGATCTGTAAAGTAACGATACTGTGTCCCAGGAGGCCACATAGTGGGGTCCATTTGCGTGTATGGTTAGCTGGGGGTTGGGAGCTTCCCATGGGACTGATATAACTGAATAAAAGGGAATGCTGGGGGCAGCAGAGATTGGTTAGGTAGAGCTGAGGAAAACTGTTAGCACTAAGGGAGCATGGAACTTCACAGGGGAGGGAAATGGTCTCCCTGCTCTGCTTGTTAGTCTGAAGTGAACGAAGTGACATGGCTGTTTCATTCTCCCTTGAAAACTCAGAAGAGTATTAAGCAGAGCAGACACACAGGCGCATTCCCTGATCACATTACTCCCCTGTGCCTGCTCGCCCCACAGCATCATGTGAGCACCGCCCATTGACCACACTGCAACATCAATTTGCCTCAAAACAGTGGACTGATCAATCACCTAAAAAGGCTCAGGCTTGTTGGGGCCAATGAATTACAGAGGTCGGCTAAATGCAAAACATCAGGTCGTTTTCACTGCTCTGTCTGCATTTTTGCAAGGGAATGAGCAGATAAATACTGTAACTATAAAACAGGATGAAACACAAATGAAAAGAGAATGGGTTTTCACTTGGATGACTAAATGACTGTGATCTTAACTTGTTCCTATAACTGTATTTATTTGCTGCTTGTTTATGCAGATTGGAGTAAAAATCTGGAGTAAAAAAAGATTGGAATTTCTGTTTATGACCTAAAAGTTATAAAAGAAGCGCCCATAGATTCTGACAGAAAAGCACAATGTGCTCCACTTTGCAAATACTGCAGACATGTACCCTTGTTAAAGACATGTAAACAGCTGCCAAGATAAACATCTTTGCATGTCAACCATTACATACATGTACTCCCGTGCAAAGAAGGCAGCTTTGCAAGTTGACTTTTATCTGTGTCAAGACTACGAGCCGACCAATTAAAGTTAATGTAGTATGTAGTAATTAAACTTGTATAGTATGACAGGAGAGAGAGACCTATCTGCATGACAAAGACTATACTCGAATTGCAAGACAAAGATAGATCAGCTGAATGTCATATAAACAGTTATCCAAAGAAAATATTCAACTCCAAAACAATGTATTTCCAATTTCAATGTGACCACAGACTGGGTGGTAGCCACTGTTAGAGTGATTAGCGTTGTCACAGGCTGATACTACACAAGCTGATGTCAACCTAAATATGAAAAATTAGCATAAAAACATCTGTAAATATGTAAAATTGAAAATATTATTAAACAAATAGACTGTGAACACCACATTTTCCCTCATAATGGGAATTTTAAAAAAATGTGATCCATGTATGTGGTATAAAATGAACTGCACTGTCAAGCAGTTTCATTATAAGATAATCTGATATCACACAAAAGTAGTAACACTGAATTCATCTAATGATTACAAATATGCTTGACTGTTTTCAGTTTGTGACTTTTAGTATAGATATTGTCTGGTATGGGTGACACTGAAACTGCAATGCTCAAGTCTTATTCTGAAATTTAGGCAGAAAAATAAACATTGACCACATCCTTATTATCTATTTATTTTTCAATTTATTTTGCATCAATTAGCAAAATGGGAATTTGCAGTAAATTACAAAAATTCCTCAACAGCAACACTTTTGAAAACCCAAGTTGGCAGGGTCACACTCATCACAAGAAGCCATACTGAGATCTGCAGCTGCATTCAACAAAGGGACCCCACAACTGGGGTTTAGGTGCAAACGACTTTGTTTAAATAACATTTTTTTAAATGTGTAATTGAGAAAAACTGCTGAGGTTTTTGATGGAAATTTTGATTTAGGAAATGGTAATTTAGTGGCTATTTATTTTTCACCATCTCATGGGAAATTGACAAATGAAGAGGAGAAAAACAAAACAGACTTGGAGCTATCCTGCTAAAGATGGAACAAAAAAGAAGAAAAAATAAAAAGGACTGCTGACAAATGAAAATCTCTTCCCTTAGTCGAGATTATCCTCGTCTCAGGGTTCAAACAGTTGGGAGAGAGCAAAACAAAGCCCATGATAGACGAGATGATGTTCCACTCATTAGATTGTGCTTGGGGGTGGGTCTTCTTCTGTGCAGACACACACCACACACCCAGCTATTAGTATCTGATAACAACAGTGCTAACACCCATCAACAGATTGTGAGAACAAGAATAATGTGTAATTCTGTGCATGCATGTCTGTGTAAGGCAACCAGGGTCACAATACTAATCCCTACTGCTCAGATATCTTAAAATGCTTTTAGTCCTCAGTAATTCTAAAATTAAATAAGTGAGAAGAACAGTTGGTTTTACGTCAGTCTTTTCAACTGTTGCATTAACACAAATATTTTAAACAAAAGTGCATCACTAAACATAATTCATGCTTAGTATAGCTTTATACATCGACAGTTTACAGGATGTCTTTGTTGTTATAGGAAGAGAATTCCAGCACACTTCTTTGACAATTTTGATGATGGGAGCGCACAGTGATCTCAAAATTCAACATTCTCAGGTTTCTGGGTACCAGCAGTCCTTCAGATGCTGCCAGTGCCTGCATGGTAGTGGCAGTAACAGCACATTGTCCTCAGACAGCTCTGTGGCAGCAGAAACCTGACCTTCCAGTGCCATGGAGTCTCATTATTTCAACAAAAATCAATGGAGACGAGGGGAACTTTGGGTGGGGAGAAAGCAGACATGGATGTGAGTAAGAAGTGAAATGATAGAGTGTATATATAACATATATACTTTTGTATATCTAATACAAATGCATGGATGTTTGCATATAATTAGAATATTTTACACATGCTGTATGTACAGTGCCCTCCACTGATATTGGCACCATTGGTAAATATGAGCAAAGAAGGCTGTGAAAAAATGTCTTTATTGCTTAAGCTTTTGATGTTTTGCTCAAAATATACTTTGTGCTGACTTCCTTTGCCAAGATAACAGCTGAGTTTTCTCCTATAATGGCTGATGAGATTGAAGGATACATGGCAAGGTATCCGAGACCATTTCTCATCACAGAAACTCTGGGATTCAAGTCATGGGACTGGGATGGCCAGGGAAAAATTTTAATTTTTGTGTCGATTTTAATTTATGTTTTGGATCATTGTCCTGCTGAAAGACAATGATGACAACCATGGGCCATTTAAAGCTTTCTGGCAGAGGCAATCAGGTGTTCATTTAATATTTGTTTAATATTGTTAATTTAGTCCATTTGCTACCTCTCCATGTGCGCCAAACCCATTTCTGGTGTTTATATAAAACTCTCTATTTTGGTTTCATCTGACCATAAAACCTGATCCTATTTAAAGCTCCAGTACTGTCTGTTTCTGGATGAGACAGAGTTCTTTTTCTTTTAACCATTCCAAACAACTTTTGGTGAAGTAGGTGACGTAGGATTGTAGTTATGCAGACTTTCTGACCCCATGACCCAACTAACTTCTGCAGTTCTCCAGCTGTGATTCTTGGAGAGAACCATCCTCCTGACAGTGTGCTGTGACAAGATCGACACACACCCTCCAGTTGACTGGAATTTCTTAATTACTGCCCCAATGGAGGAAATTGGCATTTTCAGTTTTTTTGCTATCTTCTTATAGCCACTTTCCATTTTGTGAAGCTCCCTTGTGCCGCACATCATAACTATGGTATTACCCATCGTGATGAATGTGTGATCTCATATTTATACCCCTGTGAAACATGGTTGAACAATTTTCTTTTCCTAGTCACCAAGGCGTACTAATATATATATATATATATCTGAATGGGAAAATACTGCAAAATATTTTGCTCATGTGAATTCATAGAGGTGCCAATAATTACTGCACAGATATATTTAACAAAGACATATTTTTGGATGAAACTGTGTTGTATTGGCAATTGTTTGTTTTCAATGAGAGCAGAGATTTTGTAAATATTTTGAGCAAAAGATCAAAAGATTAAACAATAAAGACATTTTTAACAGCCTTCTTTGATCATAGTTACCAAGGGTGCCAATATTAGTGGAGAGCACTGTATGTGTGCAATAATGTTACATATACACTACCAGTAAAAAATTCTAGCACGCCTTCTCCTTCAGTGTTTTTCCTTTCTGTTTATGTTATTTTCAGCACTAAAGACATGTATGATAGAACAAATATAGAACTATGGAGTCAGCAAAATGTGTCAAACTGAATATGTATTATATTTTATTATTTTATTGTCCAAAGTAGCTACATTTAGCTTTGCCACACTCAGATTTACAAGGTAGTTACCGGAAATGGCTTTCAATTTTCAGGGGTGCCCTGTCAAGAGTTCATTTGTGACATTTGCTTTGGACCATCAGTTGTCTTGTGCAGAGGAAGGGTGGATACAGAGTCAATAGCCCTATAAGTACTACTACAACTACTGTACTGTGCTTTAGGAAACAAAGGTCAGGCAATCCGAAAACTGTCCATTGGTCTGATGAGTCTAAAATTGAGATTTTTTGTTCTAATCACTGTGTCTTTGTTAGCATGTTTTTATAGGACCTAAAATGATGAACAATAAAATCCATGTCATTATTGCCACATGAGACATAGTGAAAGATTGAAAGATGAAAGATGAAAAAGGAGTTGCTTTCAAGACTTGAGTAACAATGAACTGTCATGTGGTGCCCTTGGGCAACCTTCCTTATAGTCCCAAGAGGCAGCTCACAACTGTCAACAGAGGAATACTCTGACAAAAGGTAAGTTATATCAAGGTATCAAGGTGCTGATATGACAATGATACTGTCAAATATTGCAACTAGATCTTCTGAGAAAGACAAATATGTCAGCATTCCTTAATACTTGCTGTGTAGCTAATCCCAAATAATCCACATCACAATAGACTTGACAGTGTACCTGCATTATAACAACAAATATGATATTTTGTGCAATATGGAGAGTTATGACTTCAGAACACAATCGGTATAAGTCTAGGCTTATGTGTCTTGAGTTAACATGGCACTTTCTGTTTAGCTCTGTTATGCTACTGGTATAACTTGGTATTTGTGCTTCTTCTCTTTGTCTCTGCCGGCTTATGTAATTTCCATAAGAGGAACTAACTTCTCAGTTTTTTTTTCCAGTCTGGTTTGTTTTCTTTTAGAGAGGGAATTCCCGGTCTGTTAAGTGACACACTGGCTCAGATCTGCAGCTGTCTGCCAGGAGGAAAACCCACAACATATCTTTATAACTAAGAGATGTTTGAGAACAGTTCTTCTCTGTTGGCTCCAATTACTATCCAAATATCTGAGTCATTTCATCAAACTATAATCACAAAACCCACAGATACAACACTCCGTGTCAGTGTGTTAAACAACAGTCAGCGTGTTGCTGGTGTAAAAACACGGCTCAGTTCCATAAGGACTATGTGTGCACAGGCTCACAGATCATGAATAGGGATGTGGCAAAAGGAATACTGATCCAGGCAGGAAATCATCCTGTTGTGAAAAGAGTGCACTCCTCTCACATACTCCTTTTCACTTTCTGACACCCACACACATGCTCAATGACATGAACTTCAGCATCAATATAACTGATTATTGATAAATACTTTCTGCAAGTGGGATTGGGCAAAATCACTTTCAAAATCACAGAGAATTTTAATTTGGCAAAACTGCGCAGAGGGAGGGCTAATTTCTTTCCACGAACCTGCAGTAATCAGAAAGATTTTTGTTTTTTTAAAAATTTACAATGCTTTGAATAATTAATTTTGGACAACACACAACTAGGCTAATGCTGAAATGATTAGACAGTTACTTGATTGGTTAATCAACAATACTTGGTAACTAACTTATATGTAATCCAGACTACCTACATATCTTCTCATGTTATTGCAGTTGGTACTTGAGAAATATTAGTATTTATAATAGATAGATGTTGTCATAGGTTGTAAAGACCGTGAAACTTTCTAAGGCCCATTTGTAGTCTGTGTCTTGTGAAAATAAAATGGCACTTCTGCTTTATTATACAACAGTCTGTTAGACAAGAAACCTCAAGCAAGCACCAACATTAACTAAAATACAGCTAGCTCTACACCAGACCAGTGTTGATGAAAACAGTCAGAGGAGGTGAGTATTTATTTCCACTGCCACACTGACAATAACCTGATACCACTCGAGGGAGCAGGCAAGAACTATTCAGAGGAAGGATGAATCTGCATCTGCACAGTTAGCAACTTATTCCTTGGAAAAGCCTCTCGTGCACAGTTGGTTTTACAAGTAAATAAAGCGTTGTGTGGGCTGATCCTAAAATGTGTGTGTGCGAACATGTCTTTCTATTTCCTTGAGTGGAAACATTTTTGTTTCAATATCACGCATGTAGTTTTAAGGGTTACGATTAGGGAAAGGAACTAGGGAATGCATTATGTCAATAAGTGTCCTCACTAATACAAGACTGTGAGCATGCGCGTGTCATTGGCCACAGCATTGGTGTATCTTTGCAACTTAAAAGTCAACAAAAACACTCAACTGGTAGGCCTGCCATTTCAGAGCAACAGTGCACCTGTTCTGAATGATCCCATTAAGCACCTATAGGTCTCTGGATGTTTTACCCAGCTGCTTTGTTTTTCCATATCCTTGAGATATTAAGTTAAGTGGTAAATTGAGCAGCTATAGTCTTGGGTAAAAATGTGACACTATGACTTGCTAAAAGAACACAGGTTTAGATGGTAATTTTATGCGGTAACTGTATGTTTAAAAAAAGAATGCTGTCATGCCTGTCTTGAAGAAGGTGGCAGTTTTGGTTTGTCAGGGTTGCTCTGAAAATATCAACCCTCTGAAACAAATAATGTTGAGAATCATATTTAGAAGAAGCTTCAAGTGGTTTTTCACAGAATAAGCTAAAAATAATAAATTTGACATCCATTAAAATAGGCCATGTGAAACTGTGTATCTCAGTTTATCAGAAACTGAAATCAAACGTTTCAGTGAACACGAGTTTCATGACCAAATGAGTCTGATGTAATGTTTACACCAAAGGGACTGCACTCACAAATGCAGCTTTCATGACATAAACTCTCTCACTCATTCAATCCATTCGCCCAACCACACCCAGCTTAATACAGTTGATGCAGTCATAAGAGGACCTCACTAATTACTGAACTTGGACCATGGGGATACCCTCATGATGTGAACATCATTACACTCTCCACAGCTGTTTTTAATTCCACACCTGGACATATTGTATGTTACAGATGATTAACCATGTGCACAAAGAATAACGTCCACCAGCTGCCAGATGGTGGGAAAACAACAGCATGAATGCAGTGTGGACGGGACTGAATAATAATATAGCCTTTTTCACCAACTGAATACTGAATACTGAATACTGATATATACTGAATATATGTGGATCTCTCCACATACATATATACAGCTTTACTGTCAGGTCAACTAAAATAACAATAACTAAACACCACACGTTTATTCATTCATTTATTAGATCATAACAGAGAGGAATTTAGGTAATTAAGGCAAATCTGTGGCTCTAAGATGAAAGGACAGCTCTATTCTCTCTCAGACAGAAGCATTCCCAACATGTTTCACAGTGCTGCAAGTGGATTCATTTTCATCAAGTCTTCTTATCTGCTACTAATGCATAAATTGACCCATATCCAGAATAATAATTTTCATCATCTATATATAAGGCACATAGACCTGACCCTTTCTTTAACAAAATAAATGAAGGGAACAATCAATAACACTCTGAGACACTGTGTCCTTTTATTTGGCAGATATGGTCTCATTCCACTCTTGCAAGTAACAAAGATGGAAAAACACAGTTGCCAATGATATCATGTGGCTGGACCCTTGCTGCTGAATTTATGTGAAAACTAAGATGCAAGCTGTTCCAAATATAATAAGAAAGCACAGTGAGAAAGCAATAAGCAAAGTGTTATTGTATTTTGTTTTGTACTGCTTATGTGCACATTTTATTAATCCACTGGGTACATATTATACTGTATATAATGTGTATACTGTTTTGTTTTTGTATTTATTTTGTGTGTGTTGATCGAAGTCTGATTGTCTAGTGTACCAAGTTAGTTTTTGTAAGATTCAGGTTAGATTTCATGATCAGGAAGAAACATTGGCAATTTCTCAATAAAGTGACTAGTCATTTTGGCCCACGCCTCAGGTCTTTGTATTAGTTCATTTACCACTAAATAATGTCAAAATTAAAAACGCTAGACAAAGGTAAAAAGGAAGCTGGAGGAGAAACAGAGGCAGAGTGACAGAGGAGCAAGAATAGATTGTGGTCCCCTACCATGGCTATCATCGGACTGGTTGAAACCACACAACTGGCAGATGGAGCGGACCCACTTGTTCATCTCTTCTTCAGTCTCAGCTACAAGATAAAAGGTGCGGTCTGAGGTCTTGATGTCAAACACAAAGCTGTCCTGGAACTCCTTCCTCTTGAAGGTTAGGCCAGCATCCACCTGCTCACAACAGTGCAGGTCAATGACCCGGATGGGCTTCTTGGAGTGGTCGTTCTTATAGTACTCAAGAACATCAGGGTCACCACTCATGCGGCCGCTGCGGAGAATAAACCAACGTTTCTTCCATGCCTGAGAAATTAGAAAGAAAAAATCCTTAAAATCCTTATTACACAAAAACCAAGAACCTATTATGTACAATGAAATTATACACTGTGCTTCCTTTGGGTGCCAAATTCAATTAAAAAAAACTGAATTTAAACGATCACCAATTATACAGACTCGATTCAATTTCTTACTGTGTATATTTCAGAAAGTTGCTGTGCCAACACACTCAACAGCTGGACTTGTGGTTGATCAAACAGACTTCAGAGAAACTAAAGTCTGCTCATCTGAGCAGGTTACAGAGCTCCAGCCTGCATATGGTTGTGTGGTTTGTGAGTGTGAGTGTGAGTGTGAGTGTGTGTGTGTGCTGGAAACTGGTGGTGGGGGGAGGGAAAGAGGCAGCAGGTGTTTACTCCCTTCCAACGTATTTCCTGTGCTGATATCCCTTCATGAACTAAGAGAGAAGTATTGCTTCTCTATGACAACTTCATTACAAGATGTGAGGCTCCTCCCTCTTCAAGAGCTGGTGAATGACAACGTTGTGGTCCAATCAAAATCAAGTTACAGTTCATTTGTATATGATTGTCATTGGAGCTGGAGTTTCCTTGGCGAGTGTAAATAACTATCTCTTGTCATAACCACGTGAAAGAGAGCAGAAATACACTCTTCAATAATGTAAACAATTAAAAACACACAACATGTGTTGATTTCACACCAATTACACTATTGCTGTAACTGGAAAACCTCACAGAGAAGAACAGTGGCCTTGATTACAACTAACCCATACGTTTTCCAGTGGCTGTCTTAAAGGGACTGTGTGTTCTCTGTGCTCAGAGACAAAAGAGAAAGATAGACCAGGAAGAGAAAGGGGGAGTAAAGGGGGGTAGAAGGGGGCTTTTGGACATCTGCCATTGATGCACTTCCGCCAGGCATGTGTCTCACATGCAGGCTGCTGACACACAGGATCCTGCAGGCCCCCTTTCTCTCCACCAACACAGACACTGCCGCAAGGCTCACTGCCACATAACCCCCTAAAACCCAGACTGACACCATACAGATGTACAAACAACACACACAGTATTAACAGATGTATTACACTGCACCATTTCTGTGCTTTTGAGAGAGGTATTCCACATCTCATCTGGAAATAGCTGTGCGCCATGACTGAAGAATGGCACTCTTTGTCATTGCTAATTACAGATATTTATCCTAGATGTCTTGGTCCTTTGCGTTTAAATCTACACAACTTCAGTAAATGTATTCCCTAAATAATCTGTTCTGTTCTTCTGTCCAGCTATTTGTCTCTATTGCTCTTTTCTGTAAAAGAAAAGCAGTTTATCACTTTGTATAAGCAAAATTGTTTATTTATATACAATATGATTCATCGGTCCCTGGCATCTGTGTCTGACAAATCCTTATGTTCTTCCTCCCACAGTTGAATTACTTACAAAATAATTCTCTTTACAGTTGTTTCTTCATTAAATACTTAATAAATAGTACCCTTTTCTGTGTGAAACAGCACCTGTGTACATTTTGCCAGATTACCTTGGAGTTTCAGATAATGTACTACAACCCCAGCAAAGTTAGTTATGGAGTTCCACATGGTTCTGTGCTTGGACCGATAAAACACTCTATAAACTTCTATTGTTATGCAGATGACACTCAGCTATATTTAGCCATTAAATCAAATTAAACAAATAAATCAGTCAAACTTCAAGAATGTTTAAAAGACATTAAGGCCTGGATGTCCTGCAATTTTCTACTACTAAATTCAGACAAGACAGAGGTTATTCTATTTGGGCCCAAAAATCTCAGTGATACAATGTCTAATCATATAGTTACTTTAGATGACATAACACTGGCGTCTAGCACTATGGATTTCACAACTGATTAGCCTAACTGACAATAGTATAATGAGTAGGTATAAAGTCTCTCAGAAGCATTGGTTGTGAAACACTCAACATTGAATGAGTCAAGACAAATATATATATGTAATATTAAAATATTCTAGAGAAATCCATCTGGAACCTCTCGTCTGATTCTTTGGGAAAATCGCAGACCCACATCCTTGGGGTAAAAGAGGACAGAGGCCAATTCACTTACTATCAGCCCGTACTTTAATAGCAAGCATCTCTAAAGTTTTGACGGTGCATTAGTACAAATGGCATTGGTAATTTGCACATTTGTGAAGGCGCTATTAATACTAAATGCTAAATATATTTTGGTTTTGGAACAACATATGCTGCTATCCAGAAGATGTATTTTCTCAGAGAAGGTCTTGCTTATTTCGGCAAGACAATACCAAACTATATTCTGCACATTTTACAGCAACATGGCTCTGTAGTGCTTAATCAGCCTGCTTTCACTCCAGACCTGGCACATATTGAAATAATTTGGAGCATTACTGTTGGGCAGCAGCTGAAATCCTTTATCAAGGAAGAATGGGGGAAAATGTACTTTTAAAACTAAAGCAATCTGTCTCCTCATTTCCCAAATGCTTACAATGTGCTGTTAAAATAAGAGACAGTGTAACACTGTGGTAAACAGGCCCCGTCACAATTTTTTTTTTTAAATTGGGGCTATAATTTCTGCTGCTGTCACCTCAACCGCAACTACAGTTCTCAAATGTGGTGGTAAAGTCATGTTGGTAACTGTTAACATAGGTTGATCAAAACTGGTAGCACAGAGACTGCTGGAAAAATCATTAGAATGTAGCTGCAATGATGATTAAACTGATAAGACAATGTCTTGTAATGCTGACGTAAAGCATATATTAAAAAGTGCAGTTCTGCTTGTTTTTCCTCTGAGAAGTCAACACATAGAAGCAAGAAGAAGCAGCAACACATTTTTTCCAGGAAGTGCAGATTGTGATCTTATCTTTAGTTTGTAAATGAAGATATCCTGAGGTATTGGTGTATGAGATGGATGGCCTTAATGGCGTTGAAAGTAAATCTTACCACTAGCCTCAGTCTCAGGAAGCAGAAAAACATGTGAACAAAATCATTTTAATGAGCGCTATATCACACATTTAGCAGTTGTATGACAACTACGCATTAAGTCATTTCTTACTAAGGGAGGATGTTGTGGCTGTTCAGTAATGTAGATCGCACTGGTAAAGGGTGTGGAAACACAGATTCCACAGAAGTCAACTTTGTTACTCCTCAAGTTTTACCCCTAAAGCACTTTGCTAGAGTGTGAACTTCCTTATTTCATAAAATAAGTAAAGTCATCACACTCTTCAAAAACAGCACCCACAGAATACTGCATATATTTTCTCTTTTTCAAGTGTGAGGTGCCTTCAAAAAGAATAGCTATAAATCTTGCAATCCCATTTAAATATTATTACCTTTTCTGGAAAAAGAAAGCATCACTTAATTGAAACCTGGAAAGCTGCCCAGTTTCAAAAGGTCAGTGCAACCCAGCTAGGTTATTCGTGGAATCCTTAAGCTGCAGCCAGCATATTAACCTAGCAGAGGAGTTCTCAACCACAAAGGAAAGAAGACTAATTTTATGAGGCCTTATTATGCTAAAAATAGCATGAGTATTTCCACAGAAAAAACAGCTCCTACCTAATTTAAGAAAAAAAAATATTTCCTCCACATAACACTTTCTACTAACTGCTTCACAGAAGTCTTGCATTGGAAGTGAAGTAAAATGTGTTAAATGCATTCAGTTTCGAATAAACCCTTTCACGACACAACAGGCTGTGCAGCTTCTCCTCCCTCTCTCTCATGCAAGATTGCATGAGAGAGATGCATGAGAAGCGTTCAAATTTGAACCAACTTCCCCAGTGAAGTAATTCATGGGGGAAGAGGACACAACAAAATGAGCTAACCCACCCACTGCCTGTCCTACAGAGCATGTCTAAGCCCATCGATCACTGTCTAAGCACTGGGAAGTGAGGGCTGATGCTGTAAAACTAGGCTGAACTCTCCAGGCTCTCCAACTTTCCCCTCCCCCTCGTGGCTTTGGTTTAAGCTACATCACTATTTAAAAAAAAGGGGGCTCAGCCGAGACACACTGCCCTTGTTAACAACTGGACTGGACAGTCCACTGGATCACTGAGAGAGCTGTGAGCCAGGCCACTAGTCACACCCTAGATTAACAGAATATCAAAGAGTTACGTTGTTGTCCGACCAGTATGCTGCAAACCACAAAGGACATGCTGTAACTCTGATGTACTGGCATTCGTTCATCATGTTCTACTGCTCTTTCCACACAAGAGATCAAAGTTTAACAAAGGTCAAATCTAAACAAAAAAATAACAAAACTGGACTAAGCACAACACAAAAACATCTACTGTTAAAGAGAAAACTGTAAAAACACAAATCAAAAAACTTTTTAAAGTGTCAATTTAAAAAGATATTTGGATTGTGCTCAGTGCTAGACTGTAGAAAAAGGATTGTCTGACAGCATTTCAAGCTCTGCAAGAAGAAAGGCAGTCATCCGCATGTATGAATGCACAGTATTTAGTCCCTTTAGTCATATTCAGTCATCCTAGGAAGGCTTGATCTTACCTTGTTCCAACAAAGTCTCATTTCTCTAGGGCTGATGGCAGCCAGATACAGAGAGATTACAGTGGAGAATAAAAGACAACAATTCTGCATCTATTTTAGATGACTGGGAAGGAAAACATCTAATAACAAACCTGCACAAAACAACCTTTGAACGAGTTACTTTCTAAAAATAGGATCAAAACAAGTTTGTCTTGCAAATTCCTTTTGTTATTCTGCATGTTTATAACTACACATAGTTTGTTCTATTTTTGACACAGGGCAAAACAATGATACTGTGGGAAAACAAACAAATTCATACAAAACGTTCTCAGTTCATAGAAATGAAAGGGATACAATTGTCTGCTGTTAGTTGATAGATAGATCGCCAAGGCTTTATATCACATTTTATAAGATAAATACACAGCAATAGCTGATAAGTCACAGCAATCGTTTACTGTATTTGCACATATCTAATCCAACACTGTAAAAACACACCCAGCTTTACATCTTTGAGCCCCATCACTCTGCTGTCCCAGTAACACAGACTAATGAACTAACAGAGGGTTGTGGTCTAAACAATTATCTAAGGTGTGCCTTGTATAGCAATAGAGTAATACACAGTGTGTGTGCATGTGTAGTAAGCTGAGTCAACAGACTGGCTGATAAGCATCAGTCAACATGTTTTTAAATGTGCATGAGCAAACATCCAAACCAAACATCTATGTTATCCAACTTTAAGGTTAGAATAGTCTTGTTTACCTCTCCTCCTATTAAATCAGGAGAGGAGGAGACAGCAGGTTGTTGTCTTTGACTCTGTATCCTCTGCTGTACCTGCTGCTGCAGTACACACACACACTACACAGCTGCACAAACACCAGCTCAGGCGTGGGAGAGCCATGTAACCACCATGTACATTTTGTCATCTTTTACCGGGTTTTGTAAAAGCTATGTGTTGCAACAGAGTAATAGACTCTTGTGACTTTCGGGCTAGACGCTTTGTACTTATACACACTAACAATGCTGTGATCAGACTATATGAATATGCACTAGCCGATTTATTACAGTGAAAGGTGAGTGGAGGAGGATCCCATCAGTGTTCTCCCACTGTGGATGGGACAGAGCATGCAGAGATTTAAAAGGGGGAGGCAAAGTGGTTGCAGGGTTTCACTAGTATCTAGTTACAACAAATAAAGACTCCCACCAGCCCAAGTTCACTGGGAGCTTTGACATATCTGGAATCTGTATGTAAAATCAAATTAGACATTGACCCATGTGACAGTTTTGGATTTGAACATTTTTTCTAGATTTTAATACATGTATCAATACCAGACATCAGTTACTGAACTGACACATTAATATACTCACTTTCTCATGCATAACATCACGTAACCTTATTTTACTAAACAGTATTGTGGATGATTCTAGGTCACTAAAATGTCCCATCTTCAAAGCATTATACATCTTTTCACTTTACTCATGCAGAATGGTTGCTGGTTCTAAGTAAGGACACCAGACATAGTAGCCCTCCTACAAAAAGTTCCTGTAATGCATTCATGCTACTTCTATGTGGGTGCTGTTAGTGAAAAACAAAAGAGGAGTATTTAGCACAACAGTGATTTGATTTTTTTGTGTTTGTTTTTGTCCCTTCTGGTGCCTGAATAAAGCTTGAATTTTGCAGAAAACTCATTTCAAAAAGGCAGCAGTGACTTTGCTATGCATGAATTAAAAGGTGGAACTGCTACAGTGTCTGTATAGCCACTGATTATTTTTAATGTGGTGAGAAAGGACAAAACTACATGGACAATGACGACAGAGCTCTTATTATACAGTCCTAATCAATAGCTGGTCACACGTCAGCCCACATTCCAGGAACAGATGGGAGTTTCAGCAAGCAAGGGAATGCAATCTAGTTACACTGAAGACTATCGCCTGGCCAGGCACAGAAAAAAAAAACACTTTTAAATTCGAATTGCAATGTTTTTAGGGCGGCACGGTGGTGCAGTGGTTAGCACTGTCGCCTTCCTCCCACGGACCAAAGACATGCTGTCAGGTTAATTGGAGGTGAGAGTGTGAATGGTTGTCTTTGTCTATATGTGGCCCTGCGATCGACTGGTGACCTGTCCATGGTGTACCCCTGCCACCTTGCCCATATGATAGCTGGGAAAGGCTTCAATAGATAGATGGATGGATGGATGCAATATTTTTAAAGCTTTTCACATTTTTAAGTGGTTTTCCTGAAAAAAAATGATAATCAAAAACAGACCATGACAATACTTAACCCTTCATGGTGGAGCTGTGTAGTCCACTAAAATGTGTCTTATTTTCTGTGCTTGACAGGAGTCTTGCATCTGCATTTAACTACATGTCATTTATGTCACAGCATGCTAAAATAAACTACAAATGGGCATGAGAGACTATGGTGAAGCTCCTTAGACGTCTTATACTTTACTGAGAACTCCATATATTGGCTCCGAGTGATGTGTTAAGCAGACAACTGTCTGAGAAAAAGTTTCACAAAATTCTGGATCATTTCCAGAATATTCAGGTCACAAACAAAACAGTACACCAACACTGAGTGGCCATTTTGCATTTTCAGCAGCTCCAACTCATTATCTGTGTCAAGTGGTGAAGAGATCCAGATGTTTCTGGTTTGGACAACAGCTCTGTCTCATCCGTGTACCCGGAGAAGTAAACATGAAAAGATGTTAAACAGAGCTTTATAAAACTACAGACTCCAACGAGTGCATTAGAGCACTGTTACGATTTAAATTAAACTACTCAGGTTTCCCAATAGTCAACACTGAAAGACCAGCAGCTACAAACAACAAAGGACTGTGTCATATAGCAATATATAACACAATATAACATGATAATTCCTCCCCAGGAAAATAATTTGTCATATCATGACAGTGACAATGTAGTTGTATCATGACATGTAATGTGGGCATCACTCACTGTTATTCTAAAAAAGAAAAAGAACTTCCTGTTTCGTTTGCAAATAATTCAGCAACTAATCAGACGTGAATCAATCTGTGGTTTGCAAGTTGTGTCAGAACCAACAAAGGGTGGAAACATAAATCAAATTTGCTAATTTGTTCCATCACCTCAAGCACAAACACTATAGATATGAGGAGGCGATTATATTAGACAACAAGAATTTGAAAGCAAAAAATTGGTGGTGTAGTGGCAATAAGCCAAATATATGATCCAAACTGTTGACAAGGATTCAGGAGAATTATTTAGAAAAACGGATCCTAGATACAACTTGTGGTGAAGGAATTGCTTCATTCATATAGTATTCTTAAGCTTATTAATTGGTTTAGTTCTGTTTTTTTTTTTTTTAGTCACTGCTTGTGTATGCAAAGATCAGATTGTTTGCTGTGACTTGATGTTGAGTGGTTCTATTTCTATATTAACGTTCATATAATTACTGCAAAAATATTGCAAAATACAGTTATATAATTCTAAGTCTAGAGTATATAACCCAGTCCTGGGCATAATAAAATACACGACCCAGACAGGTCCAAAAATGCTTGGTTGTAAATAAAGAAGGTGGAAGGTTAGTCATAAAGTGCCAAGAAAGACAGGGTTCTCTCAAGGGCAGGATGTTTCTCTTATGTGTGAAACAGCCAAGTTCACATCCTGATTCTATGCAAGAAGTAGAGCATAGACAGGGGCTTGATTTGGTACAGCTTTTATTACAGCAAACATGATTCCACTTACAGTGGAAACTCCATCCTACAGGTGTCATGATAAAGGGAAATGCTGCATTTGGTCCCTACAGTCCTCATTTACTCCCTTCACGGGGGCAATAAGCTGTGAAATCTGCAGCAAACTCTATGAAAACTTCCTCTCAAAAGCTCTAAGTAGATATAATCAGCCTCAATTTGCAGATGAACGCTTCCACCATTAGGAAAATTAGCAATCTCTCGCCATGTCTCCATATCAGCAAAAGGCTGGGCTTATTTAGTGTGAGCCCGCCCCGACAGTTTGACTAACGGGGAGCATTATCTTTAATCAGAACTCTTTGTGTCACTTCCCCTGCCTTTGCCATCTGCTGTGGTTCATACACGTCTGTATATGGTGGATATGTCATAAGCACCTCCTTGTCTCTCTGATTTTTTCCTAAAAGTTTTTAAAAGCATAGCAACAGTTAAAACAAAACAGCAGGGGCAACAGAGCATAGAAACATCTGCATTCAAGGACAAAGAACCTTAATTTCTCACACCATCACTACAGCTTAAACATCATAGTATGTTTGAATCTACTTTCCTCCCCTAGCTGTGTGAGTCATTTCTGTCAGCCACTGATGTTAAGTTTGGGATTGTGCATAAATGACATTAACTAATATACTGAGAAATGTAGCTAGAGCACACTTGTAGAGCTGTAAACAAATACACAGGATAAGATGGATCCTGGATGTTTTCTGCAACATGCAGATAACTAAATGAAGAATTTCATAAATGTCACAATGCAGTAGAGGCATTTGACTGAGCTGATCATTTATCACAACTGACATGAACCTTCAAGATGCCTGCCACTGCCTGCATTATATCAAATAAAAACTTTGGAATCACACATAGCTCAGAGATCAGCATCATCGTGTCTGCTGATCTTAGATGACATAGTTCTATTTTGTCTCGCTGTGTTCCAGCGAAGTATGTATTTTTACACAAGCTACATTAATCAGAGGTTATTTTTATCTAAGCTTCTGTTGTAGCAAATTTCAGTTCCTACAATAACTTGTAGAATGACTCGTCACTGTCTGGATCTTGAGAGGAAACAAATGTAGAGAAATGCCAGATGTACGCAATATCAACATAGGCACAGAGAACTTAAATAATTAAAGGAGTCTGACAGTTCAAAATATTGTAATTACTGAGATCCAATTCATTTTCTTCAGCTTGGTTAAAACTGATTTAAATACAGTACAGTACTAAACGTACTATAAAATGATTGCTTTTTCCACTGTTTCACTGTTTCCTATATCAAATTATTTATTACTGCTATACAGAGATACGAGTGCTATTAGCATTTTTCAGTATGACTACTATAACCATGTGTACCACAAACACAGCCAAAAGGAACTTTACTTGCACTTTTCCAACTCCTACAAGCTGTTGCAAGAATGCAGAATGAATGACTCACATGAAACACAAAAACAACACATCATATCAGCCTAGTTTTAGCTAATTTACAGATGTTAGCATTGTAAGTACTGTATGTATAAAGCTGCAACTGTTTTCACATACGGTATCATACATACAGTACATATAGTGTCATACAGTATGATTTGGCTTTGGCTTATACTGCATCACTTGCTTTATTCGTTCTTTTTCTTCATCAATTTTGTAATTATGTATGCTCCTTCAACATTCGCACTGTTGGCATTCCCACAGAAGCTTGTTCAATGATGAATTTTGACCTATCATTTGGCCCCAGAGAGGGGTATCAGCTCATGCCTTCATAAATCTATGGGGCCCCATAATAAGCAAAGCTATTCTGAGCCTTAACCTATCATAAAATATATATCATGGAGAGCCCATCCAGTGACATCATTACGGTACAGTGACTAAAAATAGCTGTCAGTATTATCTCTGTTGCAATAAACTATAAACTATTACTGCTGCATAGATTATTTTCACAGACAATCACTATCTCTTTATGAGTGACACATTTAAGGACTCTTTACAAACCCTGTGGGAAGCATGCAATTTATGACTCAAAAACAAATTTTAACCCCTAACATAACATTTACCAGCAAGTATATGGCATTTACATAAGAGTCAGAGTGGTTGTAATTTACAGCATTCACTAGTTGAAATTTATTTCTAGATCTATATGAGGTATAAAAATTTATATTTTAGAAGCAGCAATCAGTGATTGACCAGAGGTCAATGATATACTGTAGATAACAACTTATGCTTATGCTAAAGGGGCCATATTATGATATTCGTGTTTTGATGTTACATATATACTTTTATAAAGTTGGGCACATGTGTTACACGTAGTCAGAGGCCCAAAGCTTGAGGTGAACTTGTGTTTGTTTTTGTTTGTTAGTTTTTTTCAAAATGCTATACCCCCTGACATCAAGCCCCGAAATGGTCATCTGTTTTGGGTTCCTACAGTGTTATGCACACCATCTCAAGTGAACTGCCACTGGCCAAGGCTGACATGTGCATTCTCACATGGCCATGTGAGAAAGTATTTTTATGGCTGTGAAGGTAAATAAAGCCTTATTTTTCTCAAAGACAATATCATAAAACAAAAAAAGAATATAGTTTTAGACCAGCAACAGACTGCGAGAAATGTTTTCTTCTCTGTTCATGGCACTTTTGCAACCTGCCCCTCTGCAAAGCAGGATTTTTTGGTTAGGTTGCAGTTGATGGATAGTGTTGTTCCAATTGTATCTGGGTGTGAGGGGGAATCGCAGGATTGGCAAGTTAAAATATGTAACTGAGATATTGTTTTATATTTTCATTTCGTCACATGGCCTATGAACTACAGCACACGTCATTTACAAAGCTAAAGATACAAAAATGATACAGTAGACCCACAGCCATGCTCCAGTTAATCAGAGAATAAACTATATTACAGTATCCAAATATCGATAAACACAGTAGTGGTGTTGACAAACACTCTCTGCAAACTGGCCAATCTGAACACAGTGGGATGGGAGAAGAGCTCAAATGAGTCTTTTGACTCTCAAGGCCACAGGAGCTGTTACATAAAGAGGAAACATAACTTGTATCGTCAGTTTACCTTAAAAATTGTACAATATTGTATTGTATAACCACTGTAAATAACACCAATGAAATATATGGTTAACAGTTAGAATTTTTGTATCGTGTTTGAAAGAAGAAAAATAGCCACCTCACAATCTACTATGGTACATTTGAGTTTAACCTGTTCAAGGTGCGTCAGGCAAACGCTGGAAGCTCTTGGGTGTGAGAAACTTTTTAAATGTAAAGCAGGGTGATGGAAAAAAAAAAAAAAGGTAAGTGTGCT